>CABFWO010003390.1:19265-50058 GCA_902155825.1 Timema genevievae
ATATACACATCTGAAATGGCTTCGGGATTAATTTTACTAATCATAAAAATATAAATACTTAGACTCACCATTTCATCTTACACCCAATCATAGCCCCAGTGGTATTTATGATAAGGGCAGTCATATTTTTAGTCCTGGGCTGCTTGAAACCTACCAGTTTACGCCTGGTTAGGGGCCGTACTTAAATTATGTCAGGCTTTTTTTCATGATTTTTGACCCCCTCCTCTTGTAACTGGTCACTCTTCACCTCCTCTTCAATTCTTTCTTTTTTAGTATATGTTGGGCCACGACAGTCAGTAAGTTACAGAGAGCATCAAAAAAAACTCGTCGGGGGTTTGTAATACTTGTGGGAGTGGGGAATTAAGGACAGTATAAAATAAGATAATAAGTTTGACGATGTGAACTATTTGAAACAATTAGAGTGGGTAGAATTTGAAGATTTTACCTAATTATAGTGTCCCAAATAACATTGTGACTTAAGTTAACTTTAGGGATGATGCGACATAACCCATAATGACAGCAACCTTGACGCAATGTTATGTCCAGGGCAGTTATGTACTTACTTTATTAGTACCTGGTAAATAAGTAATCTCTTGCGACTCACTTTCCCGAACTATATGATAGAAGTGGGCAGACACTTCATTAAGCTCCATCATTTGTTAATTTTGAAATGGATTAGAAAACCCATCAGAGTGGGCTTTTTTTTTCCCATAACCTCATCTCAACAACCGCTGGTGAAAAAAGACTTAGACAATGATCGCATGTCTGAACCATTTACATATTACTCGGGAAGTGTGTCTTTCCACTTGCTTCATCCCCTAAGATAAGAAACAAAGACACCAAATGCTACGCGCTATTTGGCTGGTGGTTCTGCGCCAAACCTCCCCTTTACTCTGAGAAGCCATATGTGCGTCTCAAAATAGACCTCAGCTTCTGGGGAGAAATAAAATAAAATAAAACAAGCCGAATGCTTTCAAGTGAAAAGTAATAAATTTAGTTGAAACTATATTCTAACAATGGCTTTATTGGAATAAAAATTACTAGATTTAAAAGTTAAAGGCCTCAAAACAAGGTTAATGAATTGAAATTTAGAATTATGTTGCCTACAACTTTGATCATGGTTTGGGCTACTTACAATTGAGCATAAAACCCCATAATTTCTTATAACTAAACATTTTAGCTGAATGATATAGTAATAATAAACATTGATTAAACTTAGCTTAGAATAGACAAACACATAGTAGATGCTGATGGCTATTTAGATCACAATAGGCCTGAATGGTTGGATAGCAATAATATATAATTAGCATGTTTTCTCAGTATACTGACAATGAAAATATTACTTTAGAGGAGATGGGTGGGGGTGTGGGAAGGAGAAAGAATTTTGTAGAATGAAACATAAACTGTTCAAATGTTCTTTGATATTATAATTGATGGGAACTCTAAATTTTAATTTTAATTCAATTTACTAACCGATCGGGTTATAAACTTTAGTACTAATTACGCTAAAGGGTTAGGAATTGAGAAGGTTGAATGTATAGGAAATGAGCCCACATTTGCATGGATGAAGAGTGGAAAACTATTTAGGAAAAACCACCCTCATTTCACCTGACCGAGATTCGAACCTCGATCTCCCCATCCAGTTCAACATGAAACTAGCATGTTAGCTAACTACGCCACTGAGGTGGGTGGCACTCTAGAGCTTATTACATGAACAATGAATTAGTGTGTTTTAAGAATATTAAATTAGCAAAATAAACAATGGCAAACATATATATATATATATACATTAAATGTTTGAGAGCTAAGAGCCTAAAGGGCTGAACATTTTACACTATTCCCATGTAAGGGATCATACTCACCACCCCTCTATCATACATATTTTTAACGATTTGGTAGATTAAATTATTTTAATCATTTAATTATTTTTAGGCATAAGGATTGGTAATGAGTGATTTGAAATGTTAGAATACTTTAGTTGCAGTAAGTACGTAAATGAAATATAAGTGAAATCTTATAATAATTAATATATTAATTTTCTGACAAAAAAAAAATCAGATTTTGCCTCCCCATCAATTTATAAAAACCTTATGTAAAATGGATTCTGACCCCCCCCCCTACCCCTCGTAAGAAAATCTGACCCCTCCTTTCCCCCTCCCCCCCAAAAAAAACCTTAAGTTATTTAGGATGGCCCCTTAGATGATCTCACAATTTAATTATATATTATTTTATTATATTATTATATATTTTAACTATTATTAGTAAAATGTATTTGTGATTTATGGCTTATGATTTTGGGTGTGGGGACATTTGGCAATATATACTCTTGCTCATTAAATTTCAGAGACATTCTACCTTAATATAATATCTATATGCTATACAGCTCATTACTTCACAAATCCTTAAAATAATGATAGGTGTCTAACCCATCTTAAATCTAAGTCAGCTATTATAATGTTATCCTTCTAGAAAACAATATTATTGTATATATTATAAAACTTACAAGTTGGAACTAGTGTCCTTTTACCAAGAAAAGGTTGAATAAAACTATACCTTGCAATTAAAAGTTTACAACAAACATAATCAAAATTCTCTTTGCATTTTTTGACTATTTAATTTTTAGCAATACAGTTTTTTCAGCATATAAACATTATGTTAGTGTTAAATAATAAGTATTGTAACTTATTAATTCAATAAACGATGAATAATAAATTGCATGCATTTTAAAAATGTTTCACAAAATTACAATATTATTACATAAAACAAGTATATTTTAAAATGTAAAATAAGGTCATTCATAGGCGCTCAACTTGTAAGTATGTTTGATTATACAATTTACAAGTATTAAGTGTGAAAAATTAATCAAAACCTAATCAAAATGTAACACACACACACAGAATTATTAAGCATTCCATTTGATTTTAGAACTATTTGATCTTACAAACATGATGTAATTTAAGATTATGTCCTCCAAATTAGTCCGTAATGTAGACAAAATATTTTTAGTCCAAAGAATAAACATTCTACACTTAGTTGAGGGAGAGTCACATCATGCACTATTCTGATAATTAATGCTAGCTCTTATCAAGATAATTTATACTCCTCTCAATATTTTATGAGACATGCACCTGGCTTATCACATGCTATCCCATCAAAAGAAACAAAAAAATTCATAAATATCTATAATTTGTTTTTCTTTGGCCTTATTTTTTTACACTTTACTTGCTACTCTTGAGTTTTTTTCAAGATTACCCACTCTGGCTCAGAAATAACATACCCTGCTTTCAGTCTATAACTGACATTTGAATATTGTCCTTTTACTGTAGATGTTATAATATTTTCCACAAATACATAAAATCAGCTATGTTATAGTGATAGCATGATTTGGTACTTTGGATAAAGGAATATCTCTGACAAGAGAAATTCATCGTTGAATAGAGTTTCTTAATTTTTTTCTTCGAACGAATGGTTTTAGCAAGTAGGTTATCTCCTTTTCCAGAGTGCCCTTTACCCAAACCCCATAAATCTCCCTGATGGAAGATGTTCTAATTTTAATTTCTTTGTGGCAATCTTTACTGGGAATAGGGCTTTACAATTTTTATTTATATTCTCCTATTCTCATTAGTCAACACACATAAATAGAGATCTTGATTTCCAACATCCATTTCGTGACATAAACTTAGAAATTCACTTGTATGTTGGGGAATATTAAGTTTAGAATGCCATCTTGTAATTTAATCAAGGGTAGTATTTTTTTAATATTCTGTATTTTTATGACTACTAAAATAAGTTTTAACTTTCATTGCAACATATCTTTCTTATACTTTTTTTTTAGGGATTGAGTTCCACTCTCCCTTCACACAAATGCGAGTACATAAATAAAGAGAACTGAATTAAATTTTAAGTCTCTGATCAAAATCGTTTTTAAAACTTGATACATATTTCAAAATACTTTAATGAAAGCGCTCCCTCTAGGAAATGAGTGACCATGTCATTGTCGGATGGAGGGCATTCAAACGTTAAAGGCTATATAGTTAGTCCTCATTTGCGTGTCAACCAAGCTCCTATTGAAAACAACAGCTGAGCAGAGACAAAAAAAAATTGTATATGTTCAAATAAATATTATCAGTACCAGTATATAAAACAAGGTTATTATGTTAAAAAATATTTATATATTTCGGAAAGTGTGTTAAATGAGCAGCCACCCTAAGATTAATAGTTATAAAATAAAATTATTCTCATACAATCACTTATATTATTGTAATGAAGAGGTGTGTGAGTTGTGATTAGTTTCACTAATAATATTGTTACAATCTTGCGAACACACAAACTTTCAATTTTATTTCAACTGTTAAATATTAAAACTTATTTGATTTATTTTTAAATTATTGAATTTTTTAAAATTTCAGGTTGCTTTTTTTAGTTATAATTGTCTCACAACCTGATCAGAGATGCCACAGCTTATACTAATCTAAAGTTTAGTAAAATAAATCACAATTCAAATAGAGAAATTAAATAATGGCATTTAAAAAAAAAACACTTTCATTGGACCCAGCAAGAATTTGAAACCTTTCAGATTTGAATCAATTTTACTATATGATGATTCAGGCCCTACTTAAGGGTCAGATTATACCATATTATTTAATATTAACATTTAAAGTCTTTGGCTATAAAACATTTAAAAACATGTTCGAAACAAAAATAATCAGTTACCTCTTTGAGCTATCTAATGCTTACATTTATGGAATGTATGTCACTCTTTTAAATGTCTTTTTTTTAAATATTTAATAATAACGAAAAGTAATTGATTCATCTGATTAATTGTTCACTACTTTGTCCAGGTGTAATTTTTAATACAATAACTTAAAATTATATTCAATGGGATTGAGATACTTGTACTTACAATATAACAAATAAGTAGGCATATCAAAATTTTTTAATTTAATTTTTGTATTTCATTGATTTTTTTTTATAATGTCAGTGTATACATGTAATTGTGTGGAAGAAGTCATTTTAACTATTATATAAGGGAAGATTAGAATTTTAAAATAAAATTTATGAATATTAATATGGGTGCTGTTATTAATTAAATAATCGCCTGGGTTTAAGAGATTCATTCAAGAAAGACCTTCCTGATAAGTTTCCCGCCTCTGATTCAGGCTCTTCTACAATGTATGCTGAGCTAATGTTAGCATCATCTTGTTCATAGTCTCCATACTCTTCTGGCTCATAGTAGTACTCGTCATATGGTTCCTCCACCTCTATTGGCTCAGGACGAACCAACCCGGCCACATCAGCTGTAAAAGTTAAGAAAGACATCAGTAAACTATAAATGGTTTTTATTAAAAATTAATATATATATATATATTTTTTTAGAAATTTAAGATCTTTGAGTTTAAGGTAAACTCAACAGGGTTAAACACTTTGATCCGTGGATTATGGATATATTTAAAAATTCAATCACAATGTACCTTGAACCAACACACTTTACTAAGGATGTTTGGACAATGCTTTAAGATATAATTCCCCAACAATTTTCCTCATATCATGAGGTAGATCCACTTCATGACCCACATAAATACCTACATATGATTTTAAAAAATCTTACGATTTAAAAAAAAATGCAATTCCATAGTAAAAAAACCAAAAGTAGGTATCAATTTTTTATTAAGTCAAACTAAGCTCTGAAATACTAAGTTAAATGTTGTTTTACAATGAATCTATGTTATTATTAAGTTGCTATACCATATCTAGACTTAGTTTTTAAGTTATTCATTTTTTAAATGTGTAAATTAATAATTATATAAAAAAAAAAATGCTGAACATGTTCTTTCACTTAAACATCACTTGCCCCTTAACCTTATAAATTGGCCACCTTATTACGTTAGATTATGGCATTGCTTGAAGTATATATTTAGTGGGGATAACATCAGCATCTAGATTTTTTGAAATTAAGTTATGTAACTTGAAATGGATGAATATCAAGCCAAAGTTGAAAGGAGATGAGTTTTGGCAGTTCGCATGTGCTAGTACTAAACTAGTCCTATTGGCTGTATGGGGCAAACATTAATACAAATACCAGAACAATTTCTTTATTGCTATAAAGGAGCTGAACTAAATAGGTACCTAAGAATTTTCTGCGGTGTTTCTGCATCATTCTAAGTTGACTAGAGAGTTGAACCCTTTCAGCATATTCACGCGCATTTAACCTGGCTCTAAGGGTATTACGTGTTATAGCCATATTTGTAAAAAATCTTGATCTAGCATCCTCATCAAAGCTGGTATCGAGTTCTCTGTTATAGCCTGCAACATGAAGTGTCAAGGTTAGTTCTTACTTGATATAATGAGTCATGACAGTAACCCAATTACTTTAATTTGCACAAACTATTTAGAAATAGAATCATAAACTAAGATTTAAACAGAAATTGGTCATATAAACTCTTTTCGAATTTAAATTTTCATTTAAAATATGAGTCCCAACTATGAAGACTGTATTAAGAAACAGGTTAAGCATAAGTGATTAGATTCCTCTATGGGTATGAACTTATTTAATCAGTTTTTTTATTAACATTAATTCTCAGATTGCTATTGATATCCCCGCATTGATCAGCGAAACATGTATAAGTAACAGATTCTTAGTCTTCTAAAATAAATCAAGTTGTAAAGGATATATATCACATATGGATATTATTTTTAATGTTTTAATTATGTGCCATTTTATAAACGATTTTTAAAAACATAGTTAAAATTATTAATACCATTCAAATAAAAAAAATTAAATTGCATCACATATGGATATTATTTTTAATGTTTTCATTATGTGCCATTTTATAAACGATTTTTAAAAAATAGTTAAAATTATTAGTACCATTCAAATAAAAAAATAATTAAATTGCATTTTCTCCTATTTAAATTCTCAATTTAATGCAAATTTGTAATATTCTAACATTTATTGTGTTATAGCATCAAATTTCAAATTTTATCACTACTATTTATTTTTAACATTTTATTAATTACCTTGTATTTGTTCAACTTTGTAAGACTTATATTTTCCTACTTGCTCTTTATTAGGTATTTTATCACCTATAAATCATACTCTGATACCTCAGTGCAACAGTATTAGTACAACTCAAAAAATGTCATTTTTAAGTTATTAGAATCAATAAATTAAGAATATGTTTGCAAACTTTTTTGTTTGTTTTTCTTTGTGTTTTCCCAAGAGAAAAACATGTTTCTTGAAATCTATTTCAAACAGGTTAGGCCTTAGAAGAAAGATTGTTTGCATGTTTTCCAACATAAGAGTCACCCTTAGCAGACATGGGGCCCTGAGCAAACTACTTTGGGGGTACAAAGTTGAAGATAAATTATATCTGGGGGTACGCGAACAAAAAAATGCTGAACACCACTGTTATACTCAACTGAACTATGAATGAGAAACAATGTTTCATCACTGAAGTCTGGACGCAAAACAATGTTTGTTTAACTGTTTGTAAACAATATGTTTCCTATGTTTGCAAACTGTTTCCCTATGTCTGTGAGCAACAGGAAACATTTTGGAAACAACAAGAAACAATGTTTCCAACTGCATACAGGCTTTATATAATATTTCTTGTTTTTACTTTCAACATATTCTTTTACACCATATTTGCCTGTTTGTTGTAGCACATCATACATCTCATATAACAAAATCATGTCTAACATTATTATTAACGATGGATTAAATATCAGAGCTATATTTTTTGTTAGTTGCAGTTATAGCCACATCTAGAGATCATACTATTTAAATTAAAAAATGACACCTGAACATGGGAATCAAACCCAGGATCTTTGGGTTAGTACACCAATGATCTAACCACTGAGCTATCCAGGAACCATCCTGTGCCCAGGGTAATTATTCACTCATATTTTAAGGCAGAGTCTGTGATGGACAGTAGTTGTAACATTGGTGTACTAAGCCAAAGGTCCCGGGTTCGATTCCTATGTCCAGGTGTCATTTTTAAATTAAAAAAAATATGATAGTTAGATGCAGCTATAAACGTAACCAACAAAAATATTAGCTCTGCTATATAATCCATCATGATATGGGGACTCATACAGTTATAGTTGTACAATTGGCAGCATTAAGCCAACTACTGAATCAATGGTGGCTACATTATCTGATAGATCATGATCTTAATTGATCACACATTTGTAGCCGACGATTTCCGCATGTCCACCACAGATTCTGCCTTAAAATATGATGTACTAAGCCAAAGGTTCCAGGTTCGATTCCCATATCCAGGTCATTTTTCAATCTAAAGAATATTATTATCAACGCTCGCTACTAAATTATTACCATTTTCAGAATAATTTCTAAAGAGTTGAGTTTGGTGGATGAATTGAAAGTTGTTTTTTTATATCTGATTTACAGCTAAGGTTTCCCCATCCTTGATTTAGGCTAATGTGGCTGCAATTTCTTTAACTGCCCTCCTAATTCCCATGCAAAACTAATTAAATAACTATTGTGGTTAAGTGTATGAACCTAAATAAATTGTTTAGAAAACATCTAAAGGTCTACCTACCCGTCTAGTTGAAAGTTGAAAGTTGTAAGTTGAGTTGTAAACACAATAACTCTTTGGTTATAGATTACATTTTTAATAAGTGATTGGTGACCTGGTGGTCTAGGGGTAAGGTGTCAGACTTCTGTTCTGGGGTCCGGGGTTCAATCCTCGGTCCCGGCACAGATTTATCTGATTGCCAAACCCTTCCTTCACCTCTGACAAGACGTGTATTAATCACAACTTGTGAATGTGAGGAATGCCAGGCCTCCACCGTGGTTCGGATTCCACGTTAAACTGTAGGTCCTCCATTTCATCTCACAATCACCCTACCATTACACATTAGCGTAAGTGCGTATAACCCGAACGGGTAGTAAGACGCGGTGATAATAATAATAATAATAATAACGACAACGACAACGACAACAACAACAACAACAATAACAACAACAATAACAATAATAATAATAATAATAATAAGTGATTATATCATCATCATCATCATCATCACATAATCATCAGAATCATCATCATATGCTCATATATTTAACTTGAAACTATTATTGAGAAGGGTGTGAGTTTTTCATCTTAAATTACCTGGTCCAAGGTTAACTCTAGATTCAAAGAATGGCCGTCTAAAGGTTTGTCCTTGACGTATCACATTTGGAAAAACCACTGCTCTTTCGGCAATGTCAGGGTTACGTGCTTCGGACTCTGACAGCGGGGAAGGCGATTCCATGAAAAGCTGCCTCCGTACTCTACAACACAACATACATACTTCACTTATCATAGACGGGTACATTTATATTTATCTTTGCAGCCCTAAATCAACTGCACTTTGTTGGGCTTTTACTACCTCACTGTTTTGAGTTAAACACAACAAAGAACATATAGCCTGAACGGGTACTAAAACACGATGGTAAAGAAAAAAACACACGATAAAGTAATGCCAAGGGCTTATAGCTCAAGTGAATTTCAAAAACAGACATAAAATTTGAAAATATTCTGAGAGGAGTCTACTATGTTTTATGAAATGGTTTTGAAAAATATCAATAATAATTCTGAAATAAAAACAAACAAAACAAATATTACATATTTTTTTGGAAAACTCATTTGTTTTATATTTTAAGTTTACACTGCTGTGCTTGAGTTGCATTATTTTTTACTTAGAAGTAATGCTAATGTAATGTTTTCAATGCAGTCTTTTTCCCTTTTTAGTACTTTCAAATCTCTACTTTTGGGCAACTGCAAGAAGTGTGCCTCAAAAATAAATAATTACTTGGATAACTCAAATGGTATATCAGAGAGATACTAAGCCAAAGGTACAGAATTTAAATCCATGATCAGTACATACCATTATAACCAACATTTAAGGCTAACTTATTTTACTCTCTTTAAAATAATAAATAAAGGTTTATAAAACTATGATGGTGGTATATTTGTGTGTGTGTGTTACTCATTACTCACCCAAGCTCTCCGGGACTCCCATCAGGGTTAATTCCTTCAACAGAACGATATACGAATACAGGAGCTTGCGGTACGGCTCGACGCCGACGCCTCCTTCTTGGCTGAGGAGTTATATACCCGGGTGGGGCAGGGGCAGTGATCATTTTCATTTCTCCTGGCCGGGGAACAGATCGCCATAGAGGTCTCTTATACGCCATCCTTGCCTAAAATTGAGATTGAATGTATCCAATTCCATATCAAGTGTTCTCACACTCATTGCATAAGAACACTGACCTATTTCTTTCATCTTCTTCAGCAAATTTGTTTAAGTTAAATGTCACCAAAGTTGGTGTTAGTGTTTTTGAATTGTAACATATTCAGTAGTTCATTTTATATTATATAAATATGAATCATTTCTATATTTAGTTTTTTATACAGTACAGGCATACCTCACTTTAAGGTTCTTTGCTTCAGTTCTTTGCTAATACTTCACTTTTCAATTAGTGCTTGCACTTTCCTTGTTCTTAAGGGGTTTTTAGGCACTTTTAAGGTTAGTATTCTTAAAATTAATTACTTTTATTTTGCCTAATTTTTTATACTTAGTGCTAATACACACTTAATGAATGATTGTGTATACATTATTTTATGCTTTATATGCACTGACAAGTGAAAAATAGGCTGTGATTCGCTTCAAGGCGATAAGCTGGAATTTAACCTGCCGTATTAGCGTCATACCACAGGACCAATATAAGATAGATATTCATATTCTACAGTAAAGCATCAGTCTTGCAATATTTCACTCTTGACTACGACTATAAAGGCTACGGTTCAACACTGATCAGATGCATTGAGGATGTTTTTTAAATTAATATGTTTATATTCTTTCTCCAAATAAATGTTTGTAGTACATTTATTTTATAATCACATTCCTCATACTTTTTAATTGTATTAATAAACATAAGTCACAGCTAGTCCTAATGAACAGTAAGATGCATAAAACCAAAATAAATAAAATAAAGTTTATATAGTTTGATTCACTGCAAGCCAATAGGTGGGAATGAAAATTATACATATAATATATTCAAACTTTATTGATCACGTATTTCCAGATATAATTTGACTTTAACTTTGTACCCCCTGAAGTTATTGATGCATTTTGTAATCTAAACATATTCTATAATCTATATCTTGGAGAAAGAGGGAGAAGAAAAAAAAAAAAGCCGTTCCCAGATTGCGTGTCATTGGATCAGAGTCTCTTGTGGCTAATCCAAAATCTGTCCCCTGATTATTCAGTGTTCATCATGAGATATTGGTATTTGATATATATAATTTGCCAATGATGAGGAGATCCGAGGTTCGAATCACATTCAGGTGAACCGAGTTTTCCCCCCAAATGGCTTTCCACTTTCCCTCCATTCAAATAAGGGTGCACTTTATCTAAATATAACCTTCCCGATTCCTGAGACCATTAGCGTAATTAGTACATAATAATATAACCCGAACAAATAGTAAGACACAACGCAATGCTGCTATATAATATATTATTTGTTCTCTGCAATTTAAACAAGCTTAAAACTTTATTATTTGTGACTTTTTAAATTTTAGACATTGTAATACTTGAGGGTATAGTGATTTTTATGTTTATTAATTTGCAGATACAAATTTAGTTTAAAATTGTTGGCAAAATATTTCAAATATTTTGAGTCAATCTTAAACTAAGAAAATTCAATAAATACTTATATTTGGACATTATAAGATTTAATAATCATTAATATTTATCAACAAACCTGAAGAGATTGAAATTAATTACTTGCTCAATTTAAATATGTATAGAAAATATTAGTTTTTAATTATATAACCATGGTTTTTTATACAACAATATGTTCATGAAAATGCTGAAAAGTTAATTCTTATATAATAGCATTTTTGTCATAAATGAAGGAATCCTGCTTACAATAACTTACTGTATTTTACAATTTATTATCAGTTATTTTTATTTTCCTGGTTGATTTAGTATTGTAAACACATTTAATCTGTTTTTCATTTATAATACTGTGAAATAAATTATTAATAAGTTGTTAGGGGTTTGCTTCTTAGAAAGATCCCAAGTTTGGAGTAGAAATCTATGCTAAATGATGATACAACTTGATTTGTTTAAGTACAATCCTTTCCATTTGTAGTGGAGCTATTTACATGGTGTCGGCCTCAACACTTTCCCAGCAAGACATATCTCCGTCCTATCAGCATTAAGGTGTACTTGCAACAGTCTTGCCCTTAGCTCTACAATATCTTTACATGTTATATCTATCAATAAGTTGTTTAGAACAACTTTATTCTAAAAATTCTTAGCAAGCTGAAAAAAAACCCTACTAAAGTAAAACATACTTCTGAACAGAGATTTGAACCTCTTAAGCATGGGTTGATCACCATATAATTCAAGGGCACCCGCAGGATTTTTCTTTAGGGGGGCAAACCGGCAGGTCTAGGGGTATTCCAATTTATTAAATTGAAGCCTCTAAAGATGCTTTTTATGGCAATCCTTGTCTCCTGAAAGTAAGATAAAACATAAGATAAATGTTTCAAATTTATCCAAATTCGTGGGTGGACACTTGACCTTGATGATTTGAATGGCGAATGCTGCTGGAATGTCTCGTGCATGCGCCAAACTATCAACCCTAAAGTCAGCAGGAGGCATAGTGGTGGGCACTATTAATTAGTTTATTAGTTATATTCTATAACTCTCTGTTTGTTGGCTGGGGACACTGTTTGAGCATTAATTAAGAACACTGTTGGGTGAGATTAGCCTTCTTCTAATATTTATACATCCACAGAATCTCAGGGGGGCAATTGTCCCCCCATCCCCCAATACCCCGCGAATTATAATTCCTTACCCACCTAAAAGTGAAAATTTTATTAGTGTTCTCTAGGAGCCATGATTTGCATCTCTATCTACCTGTCCAGACTCTTAATTAATATATTTACAACAATGGGATAAGAATGAGGAAGGTAGAAATTAGAGAAAGTAGGGCCTATATCTGGATTTGTGTGGAGAAAGGGTGGGACAAAATTTATAGCTTTCAAGTGAAATTATGGTTTACTAAAACTACTTACGATTTTAACTAAATGTTTCCTAACATTAAAGAAGTGGGCACAGAAAAAGAACTTTAACCTTAATCTCTTAAAACATTTGAAGTTTCTTCAGGAAAAGATTAGTCTGTACTTTCTTAGTTCTGTTTTACCAAAGAACTGTTGGATTGGGTGCCCAATTCATTTTCTGCAGCCTCGGCGCATACCTAAAACAAAATAGTGTCTCACAAAAATGTTAGGCTTGTTGTGTACTGTGTACCTAATTTGCTGAACACTTCCCTAGAAGTATGCAACAAGCCTCTTAGATTTATTAATCATATAGTAATTTTTATAATAGGTTTGATAAACAAATTAACATGTCATTTTAATTTTTTAAACTTTTTTTCTTGGCTTCGTTTGGCTTAGTAGTAGTGCTTTATTAAAATTTGAACAGCATTTAATATTTACAAGATAAAATCTAATTTTAATAGAAATGGCCTTACCTAATAACTAGAAAAATTTCTAGATATACTTTCAGGAAAACCTCTTTTTGCTTTACGAGGTAAATATATTATATTTGGAAGAAGGTACAGGAGAGGAGTTTTCTATCCACCTTTCCTATACCTTTTTCCAAATATAATACAATTACCTCATAAACCGAAAAGAGGTTTTCCTTATATTATTATATTATTATTATTAGCACCACGTCTTACTACCCGTTCAGGTTGTACGCACTTACGCTAATGTGTAATGGTAGGGTGATTGTGAGATGAAATGGAAGGACCTACAGTTTAACATGGAATCCGAACCACGGTGGAGGCCTGGCATTCCTCACATTCACATATTGTGATTAATACACATCTTGTCGGAGGTGAAGGAAGGGTTTGTCAATCAGATAAATCTGTGCCGGGACCGAGGATTGAAACCCGGACCCTCAGCATAGAAGTCTGACACCTTACCCCTAGACCACCAGGTCTCCTTTTCCCTTATAGATATATATCTTCGCATCTAACGTCCTTTTTCTGTGTCCTTTCATTCTTTACAATTTTTCATTTTCTCCCCCCTCCCCCTCTTTTAGTAAGTTGTGTTGCACGTTTCACATTCCTCCCTGATGAGTTCCGATAGAATGAAACCTAGGTCGGGGAGTTGGGCGGTGACGACCGATTTTCTTTAAGAGGCAACCATTACCTCTTTGTCCAATGGCAGCAATGTAAAGTGTGAACTGTGTTCTTCTTTTCATTGTAAAAGCCATATTGTGTTAGTCCCCCTTTTATGTTTCTAACCACCTTTCCTATACCTTCTTCCAAATATAATACAATTACCTCAAAGTGAAACGAAGTTTTCCTTATAGAGGTATGTGTTTGAAAGTTTGAGAAACATTGCTCTAACATATGTCACAATATTGATTTAAACACCCAATCAAATAAAATAGGTCGCAAGTAAGTAAACAATTCAATTCATTTAGCCCATGATTGTTTTATTTGCACCTTAATATTTACATGAGGGCACACTTTCACAAGCACTGTACAAACAAAATACAAATTTCAAACATAAAGCTAACTTGTTCATCAGAATCTTACATAATACGTATATTTCATAAACAAGGCATTCTAAAAAAAATCCAGAACTTTTATTTCAATTTTTTTTTTATTGCCATGAAAACAAATTATCGACATTTAATATAAATGTATAACTTAAGCTACATACAGTATATTCATAATCTTAATTTTTACAAAATGTATCAATTCAAAATAAAAATCTTCAAAACAATAATATTTTTTAAATTAACAACTCTAGATTTGTCTTGACAACTCCATCTGGTCCCAATCTTAAATGGTTATGTGGTGGCAAACATTTGTAATGTGGTCGAACAATGAAAACATTTGGCCAACTTTGTGAAAAATTAACCATTTATGGTTTTTATATTTTTTGGTCATTAAATAATAAAACATTTACAAAATAAATAGATTAGAAATTAATATTTTGAAAACAAATTGTCATGGCAAAAAATTAACAAAGGATGATGCAATTATACATTGATGGGTAAATTTTTTTTAGGAGAAAATTATGCGTGGAATTGTAGTGGTGGTGTCCACCTCGGGGTATAAGTGTTGCAGTCAAAACACTTGTAAAGAGGGTGACGTGGGTGGAAGAAGAAAAGATTTAAAGCTTAAACGAAAGGGTAGAAGAAAAGAGAATCCTCTCTTAAATTTCTTTTCGAGGATTTTAATATTCCAGGGGAGAACCATTACAACCACTTTGCTCCAAATATGCCCTGAGGGGAAAAAGAAGGATGGTCTATACAACCAAGGAGCCCAATCGCAACACACCAGTTTTTTTCCCTGCTTTGGCATTACTATATGGAAAAAATTATGTAACATGTTAATAAACAATCCAGGATACAAAATCTTTTCACAATAATTCTTTGTTAGTAAATTTGTTTTTCAAAATATATGTAGGTTCAATATCATCACATTATGGTTTTCTTAAGAAATTGATTACATTATGAGTACCAAAAAAATTAATCAGTTTAATTTAATTTAGTTTTAAACTGGGTGAAACATAATATATTTCACAATTAAAAATTGTACATTTTAGAGTTAGGTACTGCTATATAACTGTGGTATCTAAAAAAATAAACCAGATTGATTAAAAGAATACCGTTATATTGTGTGAATTGCTTATTTGTATGAGTAATGGATTTTTAATTTATTTTTGTGCGTTGAGGAATGTATCAACAGTTAACGCTTTCCAGTGATCAAAATTAGATGATATTGTAAGTTTTGTTTGAGCGTTTGAAAAAATATTAAAATCAATACTATTTTAACTATTAAAAGAAAAATTTCTTATTGATTTTGAGCTATTTAATTATATCCACGAGATAAATCCAGGAAAGTGTCTATCAAGTTCCAAATATATATTTATATAAAGGTAAATTTGCTCAACATATTTAGTAAAACTACTTTCATATTGAATAAACAGCTCAGCCACCAAAAATACTACTTAACTTTTTAATTTTAAAACATATATTTTTCTCTCTACTGTTATAAGGTTAGAATCATAAAAAATACTTTAATAATATATTAATTTACTCATTAACATGTATAATAATGTTGATGACTTGGCAATAACAATATTATTAAAATCAATACAAATGTTTCTACAAATATTTATTACCAGGGCCCAGACTTTGATGACTTAAAACTTATCAAACAATTACCTAAAAATATGAACAAATGAATGTACACCACTAAATCAAACATATACTTTACATATGAAAACTAGAATTTATATATTAAATCATTAATATTAAATGAAAAGCATTTTACTAAATATGGCATTGGTTTGCAATATTTGATTTAGAAGTAATAGCCATCCCCTCCCAACGCAACCCTCTCCAGGTTAAACCTGGGGGTTCACCAGAAGTGTGTGTTTTACAACCATACAGGTAAAGAGGATACAAAGTTCATTGCTAATCTTTTCATTACGACTTTGGGTCGAAAAAAATGTATGTTATTAATTTATAAAACATTGATAGTATTTAAAAATGTACTTATTCAACATAAATGCCTAAAAATGACACAAAGTAAGAACATATGACCGATAAGAAATCGTTTCCACAACAAGTGGATTATGAACAGAGTTTATAATACAAATGATCATTGTCTATGACGAGAAAAAAACAAACTTGGTCATCAAAATTCAGGCCATGCTTATTACATTTTAGTAACTAAATGAGTTTAGTTAATAATGCAGCTAATGAATGGTTTATTCCAAGTCAATGTTTTACAAGTTGGCTCATGTTGGCTGCTTTACTCACACCACTAGTCTTCAAATATTTACAAAAATGTACATATTTAATTTGGAAATAATCAAATGAACCATTCACATCAGAACCCACAAAAATAAACAGCCGATTTTAATTCAAATATAGACATAAAAATTGATATGCAAACAATGAAAAATGAAAATCTAGGTGAGCCATTTATGTTTCCAATTAAGGCTCAATCATTTGTTAATCATAATTTTGAACTAAATTATAATAAATTAAGTATTATTCATTACTATGGTAGAGCACAAATAAAAGTAAAAAACTAGCACATATTTACACACACTCCAATATTTCAATGCTCGTAAATATGTTTGTGTTTTTACTTTTATTTGTGCTCAACCATTTTCCTAATATTCTATGATTTTATTTATTACTAAAGGTTTTTAATCAATGCACTTTTTTTCATACATAATATACTAAATATTGTATCATCATATGTTGAATTTATATAAATACTATTGTTTTATCTTAATAAATAATTTATCAGTTGCCATGTAAATGATTGAATACCAAATATGTGGTGACTTGTTCAAGAAATAAATAGACAGAAACATTACGACACATGCAACATAACACAATATCATGTAGAGACTGATGATTTTACAGGATACTTGTCGATTCAAGAAAAACAGCAACAGCCAAACACGGATGAACATATTCTTTTCAAAGTCAGAGAAAATAAACAATTTTTTTGGGTGCATAAAATATTAAAATGCCTAATAGTTAAATTCACACATCTTATAGATGGGTCTTTTGCAGTATATATTTTACACCACAAAAGTAAATTTAGCTCTATTTTGGAATGTATATAGTGCGTACAAATTTGCATACAGCAAAAATTAAATAAAACATTTTCGATTTAAATGCTAAGCCTGGATGAAATAAAAAAATTAATTATTTATTAAAGTAGTTTTTTTTTAAGGTAAAGATAAAATTATTTTAAAAATTCAAGTTCGTCAATAAATTATAAAATGCTTTGACTATAAGCTATGGACCTCTAGTGTACAATAATTTTGTCCGGTGTCAACATTGTGTTCATCCTGTGTATTCTTATCATACTTTCTTGTCAATGTTCTATTAATATGCAAATATGAGATGTTATAATTTATTGTAGATATTTAAAAGAGCAATAGGCTATACAATTTATTAGAATACGAAATTTAAGAAACAAATACACATACCGTTAATGTGTGTTAAGTCAGTGTCAATAGTAATGGATTTCGATTTATTGTGTTGTTCACCTTTTAGGTTATATTTTGAGTGCCATAGAATTGAAAAATGTGATAAGTTATTGTTAGATTTAATAAAAAAAACTAAACCTTTTTTTCACTTTTACTACAGATTTTTTTTACTGGTCATTAATTAATTTTTTTTAAATGTCTTCCTCACTTTTGGTGTTCTAAAATTCTTGTGAGGTAAAGTAAATGCTTATTAATTATAACATATTGACCGAAAAATAAGTGACACTTGTTTCCCAGTAAGATCCTTTGTAAAACCTTCGTAAACCCTATAATACATAAAAAAACGTGCTAACTTTGAGGACTGAAGATGTATATTGAAGTATTTTATAATCACCACAACAGATTGGTACTCTTTACTTTCTAACTTTTGACAATAATAACTATTGTTGTGTTAACAAGTTGCAGAACTTACATTTAAACATGATAACGTATAGAGATTAAGGTCCAAAACTAATCTAATGTTTTTTTTATGATGCAAACTATTTTTATTTAACATCTAATTTTAGTATATTTAACTATGATATGATATGATTTGATAATTATTTAAAATTCGTAAATAATATTTGCTTCAATTCGAGATTCAATTTGAACTAAAAAAAACCTGCTTCAAAGATATCTAGTACATATCATAAACAATATTTATAATCAAACTACACAAACGATATTGCAATGATTTTGAAAGTGATAAAATAGAATGGTGTGTTAAATATTTAATAAATGATTAAAGTATCATAGAAAAATTTAAATAGTTAAAAGAATATGTTACATACCATGCTTGCTAGTGTTTTGCCTTGCCATGGTACAAGTATAGGTTGAATAGCTTCATCAGTCTAAACACCACTGCAACAAGCAGGATCATTAGGAAGCTTTTGCTTTATTTTTCATACATGGAATGTCACTAAAACCAACAAAACGGAGAAAAATAAGAAGAAAAAAAAGGAGTACTTTTAGCAAAAAAAAAAAAAAGTTTAGTTTTATCCTTGAATCTATGCTTTTCCTAAATAAACACCTCCTTACATACAATAATGTTGCTGTAAGTCATGTAATAAAATTACATCAGCTACTTTTCAGAACAAAGGACCACCACTTCATATTTATTGACCATCGGTTTTTATTTTGTAAAATAGGAAATAATGTTATTTGAAGGGAAAAAAAATATGCAACAATTGACATATGTGTATAACCTGAATGGGTACTAAAACACAAAGAAAATAAATGACAATATAAGCAAGCTTATGCAACACAATTTATATTTAAAGTATATTTTAAAAATTAGCACTTACAATTTCTTCAAATATCACACTATTGTGAATTTTCCTGCACAAATAATTTGTTTGGTTTTTATCACAAAAACTTAAAAAAAGGCAACAAATAATACACATCAAAAGCAAATAAAAAGCAACCAAAGTGATTAGTTATTAAAAAATTATATTTAAGAACATCTTTTTTTTAATATTGATTAAATTATATGACTGCAATGGAGCATGAGACCTACCTACCCTACCATTTAGTACGGTATATGATATATAAATTTGAGCACCATTCTATCAATTTTGTACAAACATGCAAGCAATTAACGCAATACATGTTGTCGACTAGCTATACAAAGCACTTCATTCATCATAAAACTAAATCACATACTCTCTGGATACACAATCAAATGAAGAGAAGTTTGGAGTCTAACGTAATGGAAGCAGCATCTCTCATAGAAATGACATGAATGTTTCAAGTATGAGGGAACATAAAAAGTTATTACAGTAGTCTCTCAATAGTTTGAGGAATATATTTTTGATTAAAGTACAGGAAAAGTGGATAGAAAGCATATGACTTTTACAATGAAAATAAGAACACAGTTCACACTTTACATTGCTGCCATTGGACAAAGAGGTAATGGCTGCCTCTTGAAGAAAATCTATCATTACTGCCCAATCCCCCAACCTATGTTTCATTCTATCGGAACACATCAGGAGGGAGTGTGAAACGCGCAAAACAGCTTCCTAGAAGAGGAAGAGGAAGCAGTGGCAGCAGTGTTAAGTGTGAACTGTGTTGAACTGTGTTCTTCTTTTCATTTTAAAATCCGTATTGTGTTTGTTCCCCTTTCTAAGTTTTCTATACACCTTTCCTGTACCTCCCTCCATATACATACAACAAAATACCTCATACAGCAAAAAGAGGTTTCCCTTAAACAGTTTGAGGTAGGGATACACTGAGCATAACTCAAACGCTTTCCCTAACCACATGGTCACATAATCATTATCTGCCACTAGGTTATGTTTGGTGGCTGGTTATGTGCTTGTCTGTTAGTTCTCTATTTCATACCATCAATCCTGTTTATTATCGTTTTAAACTATTTTCATAATTCAATTTTAATGAATCAAAAATCATCCAAAGGAAAAAGCACATATACATTTATATATCCTATGTTATTTTTATGTAATTTGAGTATTTGATAGTTTGAGGTGGGTCCAATTCAACTCAAACTATTGAGATATTACTGCATTTTAATGGGGTATTTTGTATTTATAAGCATTAAAATTAATACAAAGCAAAGTAACTTTTGGAAGCATATTAGAACTACTAAGCTACTTAGTAGGTTTCTCTTAATAATTATTAAAATACATTTTTAGTCAACTATTCAAAAAGTAAACATTCAACTTACACATATATTTAATATTTTAAGTACATACAGGCATTTTAACATTTCGATGTTTAAGAGAAAAACCAAAACTAAAAGAAGTTTTGGTAGCCAGAAAAATGTGTTTGAAATCATGTACAAGAAATGGGAATTAACAAGATTCATGATTTTTTTTTTAATAATGTAAAACATACATTATCAACTAATTAAACAGTGGTCCTTCATTTCTGATATTCATGTATTTGTTTTATTTCATTTTTCAAGAGTTCATTTTCATTTTATATAGCAAAAATGTCATAGGAAGAAGAGCCTGTATCACGGCACAGTTATTTGGGAAACACCATGCATCTGATTTATACCTAGGTTTTAAGGCACTATTTAGTTTATATTCAGTACAGTTCTCATGGCGTCACTAAGAACATAGGCTATAATCGACTCACTTAAGAGTTTGTTTTTTTTGCTTAATAAACACTTTAGTTTATTATCAATTACTTCAAATCATAATATTGATTGAATGACACAAATTAAATTATTATAATTTGGCCAAGAAGCAATGAGGTCTATTTTCACTTTTTAAAATTGTATAAGTATGCTCGTGCATTCAATTCACTGCTCGTTTATTTTGCAGTCAACTCTTTACAAACAATGAGAAATAAATTGTGTTTCCTAAATGTTAAAAATATGCAAAGGAGACTACATGTTTCGTTAAACAGCAAATACCAATAAGTTTTGCATTTGCTAAGTAGCAAAATCCACTTTGTCCCATCCTAGTGATGATGTTAGATCCCCCACCATTTTAAACTCTGAATCTTCAATGTTAAAGAGATCAAATGGATCTTGACTGTTTGAGAGAAGAGGATCATAAGTATCTAAGTCTGTGTGACACTGTATCAAATTAATTCCACCAGTGGAGGGCAACACAAAGGAAGAATGGTGTGGAGGCGTAGTTACAGAACCAATCTCAACACCACTTGTTCCAGCCGATGAATCCGATGGCATCAACGACTCAAGCCAATCTGCATCATCCATATCCATGGGCATTTCTCCTATGTCCATCAATTCTTGTTGATTCATAAGTTGATCAGGAAGTGGCAGTTCATCATCCTGTTTGATGGAAGTTTCTACGCCAACTTCCATATCCGTAACAACATCCAGAAGATCTGAAGGCTCTAGTTTCACAGAGACCCCAAGATCACCACAGTCCAACTGGCCAAAGTCCATAGAGTCGAGCGTCTCAAGGTCAAGTCCTAGCTCCTTGAGGTCAATGCCTGCCGCAGTCTGTAGGTCCGAGCTCAGCTGATGCCCCTCACTAGTGCCATCAGTGGGCTGAACACTATTCAGGATCAGGTCCAAGGCCTCTGGTCCTGTCAGTTGCATCTGGAATGGCTGGACAGAGTTTTGGTCGGTTTGAGAGGCAAGATGGATAGCTGTGGGGAGGGTGATGGCAAAAGAGGAGTGAGGAAGGGGTGGAGGTGGGGGAGGGGGAGGAACAGGTGGGGATGCAGGGGCAGGTGATGAGGCAGTGAAGATGAGCCCTTGAGGAAGTGACCGGCCAGGGGTGGTGGGAGTGGCTGGATCTTGTGCAGCACTTGGAGGGAGCTCGCCATTCTTGATCAGGATCTCCAGAACATCATCAACAATCTGGCTCTTCACGTTCTTTAGTTTTGAGCTGCTTTTTGAGATACGTACACTTGGAGTCTCCTGTACAGAACACGTTAATTATTATAAATGTAATAAAATCATTGAATAAAGAAGCGTGATTAATTATACTTTGAATGCCATTGTTTTCATAATAAAAAGTTTTCCATGTTTATTTAAGTTTTCCAGCATGAATTTTTATTTTTACAGACACTTGGAGAATAGTATGGAGGAATGTGATTTCATTTTTCATAAATGTGACTAGTGCGAGGTCATGTAATTGGTGTTTGGATCGGTTTTGTTTTAAACCTTTTGCATGATTTAACCCCAATTTTAGTTTATGAGACCATTGTGATCCTTTGATAACCTACAAGCATTCATATCTTGGTTTTTAAATTAATTTTTTCCCTGCATCTTGCCACCTGTATGGGCTATCCATATTTAATTACAATTGTGGAAGAATACCTTAATTTTTGTGAAGGGAGAAGGGGGAAACTGTTTAGGAAAAATCATCCCAGTACGGATTTGAATCCTGACATCCCCGACAAACCAAACGAGCAATAAGTTAAGCCCGCATGCTTGAATTAATTATTATGCATTTCTTATATAGTGATTATACGGATGGGACTAACATGTCTCAAAAGAGAATCCCTGGCCTAGTGGGTATTTTGGAAGGTATGCTAGCAGCACCACTCGCCTAAACATGAGAGTGCTACAACAAACTGAGTCAGCAAACAACTGTCAGAGTTGAGTAACAAAAAGGAACCTAAGAAGTAACTTAACAGTTTTCAACATTTTAACCTCTTACAATTTTATTTAAATTTTGTACCTTCCTATAAACATTATAATCATTCTAAAAAAGTACACATAAAGCCCTAACTTCAACAAACGTTATGACCCCCACCCAAACATGCCATAACCCCCAGGTTGGATGGGTCAACTTTAAAGAGAAAATAAACACACTAGTAAGTTGTAACACAACCCCAAGGTTTCAGCCAGAAAAAGAGTGGAGGATAAAACAAGTGTCCGAATTAATGTGCTTATTTCTTCAGTTCGCTTATATACGTTTTTCAAGAAATAAATTTTCAATTTTTCCTTGTTGTATCAGTTTTCTGGGAGTGTGGCAGCTCTGCATTCGCTGTGATAGTTCACTTAACTATGGCATACAAATAAATGGAAATGACATCAAAGCTACATTTGAAAAATAAAATTGGTTAGAGTGATTTTTTAACCAAGCCATATGAATATTTTGGTAAACATATAAATGCTGAAATGAACGCTTCTAAGCCTGAGTACTAACCTGTTTAACTTTAAGGAGCTTGGTTGCTTCCTCATATTGAGGTGGAGGTTTTGTAAGAAGGAAATGAGGTGCTTCACTGGTATTGTGCAGCTCAGCAATTTGTTGTGGTTGCTGAGGATGTTCTTGCCGTTGTTGTTGTGGTTGCTGAGGATGTTCTTGCCGTTGTTGTTGTGGTTGCTGAGGATGTTCTTGCCTTTGTTGCTGAAGTTGTTGTTGTTGTGTAACAAATGAGCCAAGGAAATTTGGTAATGACGCAGTCCTGAAATTCATTAATACATAAGGTAACTTTAATTCAACTGTTGGAATGTATCCATGTAGGAATATTTTTTATGAGGCAAGTATAATTTACGGAATTTTTTCTATCTACGTTTCACAGAGTTACTGCTATTTTATTAGTATAAATTCACTATGTGTTCCAAGTTCTCTAGAAGGAATTCCCAACCTTTCAAACAAAAAATGAAGCACAGAATGAATTAAATTTCTTTTTCATTAAATTAACTAATGTAAAATTATGTAATTGATGTTCAAAACACGTTGATGTAAGCTTGATGGAGAAACATATTATGCAACCAAATGTTTCAGAAAGAAGTTTGGGGTTAAGACATCTGTCCGAATCAACATGCCTAGTTCTTTAGTTAGCTTTTTCTTCTAGACAAAGGTATTACATGTTAAGCTTTCATTTAAATGTTCTAGATTCAAAAATATTTCATTTTTTGTATTAGTTTCTAGCAAAATACCAGTTGTTTCCTCCATATTTTTCAGACACAAAAAATCCCCTCTTTTCCTAGTTTTCCAGATCTGTGGCAATCCTGGTCTTACAACTCGTTTTACATACATACATTTATTAAGCTAATGGAGTCTGAATGAATAAAGAATTTTAGAAGAAATGAAGCTGAATTTTTGTGGGGAGAAAATGGGAGACCATTTATGAAAAATCATTTTCAATACACCTGACTGGAATTTGAGCCCTGCTTTTCCTGTCACTAGTAATATATTCTGTAAATTGAAAAATGACACCTGGACACAGGAATCAAACCCGGGACCTTTGGTTCACATCAATGCTTTAACCACTGAGCTATTCAGGAATCTTCCCGTGCCCAGGGTTATTCTTCACTCATATTTTAAGGCAGAGTCTGTGAGGTCCTGGGTTCGATTCCCATTTCTATGTGTCAATTTTAAATTTACAGAACATGATATTTAGATGTGGCTATAGCTTTAATGAACAAATGAAATAACTTTGCTATTTAATCCAACTACTAATATAGTTCAACACGAGAGCTAGTGTATGTGACCATCAATGAAGGTAGTGTTTGTTGTTTTATATAGAGTTTAGAGATTAGATTAAAAAAAATGTAAATTCTTTTTTTAATAATATATGACAATATTTTGACTTATAATACAAGTAAAATGTGAATATCTAATGTCAAATGATTTTTGCAAAGTGCTAAATGCACACATGTTGAACTTTAAAATTAACATACTAACTAGCTAAACATTCTTTCTACTATTAGAAATAATCTGCTTTAAAAGTATGACATTTCTTAAAATAGATAACAAAAATTAGAAAAATTATTATTTTGCATTTATTTTATTTTAATCAAACCAAAACGATTCACAGAATAATTCATAAACAAACTATTTTGTTGCTAATAAAAATCAAAAATATATTTGTAATTAAAGTCTAGTAGAATGTTATCATTTGACTTGTTCAAAATGTCATATGAAAGAATAATGTTTGTTTCCATTATATGAAAATAGTGATTCTAAAATAAAAACGCTAAATTTATCAAAGTTAACACTAGTTATATAGATCTAAGTGTATGTATATTGTTTTATGATATCTAGTAAAAAAAATGATCAAACAAATCATCTAATGAAATGCAATTTTTTTTTAACATCAACATTACAAACAACGAAAATATTATCAAGTGTTGATTTAAACATTTAATGCATGTGCAGAATATTAGGTCAATTATAACCCCAAAAGAAAAATTATTAAGATAATAGTGCTTAAATTATGTTAATTATAGTGTCTTTGGTTATTTGGATTAGAGCGTAAGGGCTGAGGATAAATAGTAAAGACTTCTGAAAAGCCATCAAAGGCTGGTGTTTGAATTTGTTTATTAGTGTTGGTTCAACAATTTCTACTCCAATATCAATCATGTTACCTTTTTTTATACACCCCCCCCCCTCTTATGTAATCTTTTATGATTTGGTAAATTAAATTATTTTAATGGTTTAATTATGTTTAGGATAAAAAAAAAAAAGAAAGTGATATGAAACTTCAGATACTCTAATCGAATTAAAATTAGTTGTAACACATCTTAAGTGAATATATAAGCACAATTTTATAGTTAATATATTTATTTTGCTTTTTTTTTTGTCTTACCAAAAAAATGTATAAGGGACCTTACATAAGATCACCGCTGATTAAATTTAGTGAAATAATAACACTTAATAAAGAATCAATAAATGTATTAATATTGTATTGCTTTAAATGGCTATGCTCATGCGCATATCATTCTCTTTACTATACCACATGTGAGCTTGACTGCTAGTGCTGCCCTTCTTCCTCTACTAAGGTGCAAGTGTGTGCAACCATCAGAGCATGCGCAATGAAAAAAAAGAGAGGTTGTTGACCTAGCTATCAAGTTTTAAAGCATCTCTTTAACGGTGGCCCGGTGCACAATTCAATAGCAAACGTGGACATTTGTTTTGGAATGAGTGTAACTAAAAGTATTGCTAGCAAATTATAATAATTTTTAAAATGCAATTATTATTTCTTGGTTTTCACATAATTAATTTTTTACAAACATGAGTTTATGTAAATAGTTGTTCTTGATTTCATAATCATTGTTAGCATGTTTTAATCCATATCAATATGAATTCTGTCAAAACTATATTGATAAAAAAAATTAACAAAAGCCCTTTAAAACTTTGTGTAGGTACTCAAGAAGAAAAGTTAGAAATTAAAAAAGCCGACACCAAGTATTATTCTAGAAAAATTGACAAAAACTAAAAATCATAAATTTACTAATAGTTCAACAGAGAAACTTACAAAAAAAAGTTGATTGGCAATGTGGTTGTATTGTGAAAAATACATTGTTCTGCTTTCCATGTTTACTCTTTTGTGAGGGCTTATCTTAGTTGAATTCAAACATGACTGAATTAAATAATTTAAGTGTGCAAATTAAGAAGAATGAAATATCGTTGCTAAACATGAACAATTCTTTAGATTTGGTTGTACGTTTTCCATTTATTAATTTGTTACTTGCTTTATTTTAAGGTATTTAAATATAGTATCTTTACTATAGCAAAGTATATTATAATATGTATTAATATAAAATGTTAGCCTAAATAAAATTATATCATTTATATGTAGATATGGAATAAACATGTAGGGCCTAAATAAAAAGTGACGATACAATAATTTGCAATATTTGGATTTGTGCGCCAGCTAATTTTTGATCCTGAGACGCCACTGCATTTAGTTATAAAAATAATGACACAGACGCAAGCTATTTTGAGTTTGAACCTTATTTGCTTAAGGCTATTTGCCTTTACTTTATTGTGGTACTCTTCTCTACTTTTCTGGTGGATGATTGTGATGATGGGAAGTTGGAGTGAGGAAAAGGGTTGGTTTGTGTGCACCAAATTTTTTTAATATCATTTGGAAAACAAATTATTCTAATTTAAAGATATGTTTTTTCATTGCAAAAACATTAATGGTATGAGAGTCTTAAAGATTTTTTCCTTTATATATATAAATATATATTAATGGTATTGGATTTTTTCCTTTTATTTTAATCTCACATATGCATGCATGCACGCACGCACACACGCACGCATGCACACACACACACACACATAATTAAAATAAAAGGAAAAAATCCCATACCATATATATATATATATATATATATATATAAATTTACATGGTTAGGCCTTAGTTTTCTATATTTACTAAACTCAAATTTAACTCTACATTTAGATATTTTTAAGGTTCTTGCAGTTCAAATAAAAAAAACCTTGAGCTTGCATATAGTCATAGTATTAAACAATTTTGATACCCGATGTTCATGGGTACAAAGGTGGACAGATTTTTCTTGAGCAATACAAATGCGTAGCAGAACTTCTTTTGGAGGAAAAGTATAAAGCCGTCTGTCCCATGTTGATTGTGGCATGTAAAAGGACCCTGGAAGGTATGTTAAAATTAGCTTGGATGGCAAAATTGGTGGGCCCTTTTGTTCTTGCTCATAGAAATTTTTGTGTACTGATACATTATCAATCGGTTCAAAAAGTGCATGATAAATACATGAAATAAATAAACAATTAACAATTTTGTTGTGTCCTACCTCTGATGAGTTGACACACCATTGACAGTTCCAGCCTTCTGCCTGTGCAACTTAAGCTGATTCAGAACAATGGCAGTTTGCTGCCTGCCAAGCACAATGCTTTGTGTGTTCTTCTTATTGTTAGTGCTGAGTTTATTGTTGTTATTATTATTGTTGTTGTTGTTGTTGTTGGCTACTTGTTGCTGCAGCAAATTTGTCAGCTGTTGCTGCTGGGTCTGATTCTGGAGAAAAGCTGCAAGGTTAGCTTTTGCACTCAAGCCCTAGAAAAAAACATACATACTTTTTCAAAGTGAGTTGAACGATAGTACACACATTTTTTATATAGTGATTAGAGCTGGGGAAAATCTGAAGCTTTACTTTTTATA
Source organism: Timema genevievae (assembly GCA_902155825.1). Lineage (NCBI taxonomy): Eukaryota > Metazoa > Arthropoda > Insecta > Phasmatodea > Timematidae > Timema > Timema genevievae. Next base: position 47,681 of record CABFWO010003390.1, read on the forward strand.
TGAATCCCGACTCAATCTTAAGGAAGGAATCTTGATAGGAATAAGAGGTTAACTTTCCCAAATTTGCATGATGATTTTCTATCGATTTCAACATGTCTTTACATTTTTATTTACCTGTGTCTACAAAATAAAGAATTGAAGGAGAAGGGCATCAAACTAGATTTTATTTTTGTTTCCAATTCACAACAAAATAAAAATCAACCAAGTGTAAGAGTTTTCTGCGGTTACCAGCCATAAGCAATAGCGAACAGAACATTATATTTTACCTGTTGTTGTTGCTGTTGCTGGAATGCAACATGTTGCTGCTGTCTTTGTTGTTGCAACTGAAGCTGTTGCTGTTGTTGCTGCTGTTGTAAGCTCTGTAGCTGCTGTAGTTGCATTTGCAGTTGTTGTTGCTGAATTTTGTTCTGCAAGTGCTGTTGCAACACCAACTTTTGGTTCTGTTTGGCTGCTAGTGTTGTGTCAATGACTACTCCGTTGGGAAGTGTGGTTGTGGCGGCAACTACCGGGCCCGTTTTCGCCCTCTGCTGTGGGGTAGGGGTAGAGGGTTGTTTTACAACATTAACCAGGTCCTTCCCTCCACTTCTGATCTGCTGAAGCTGTAACTGAGAGCGCAGTAATTCTCGCTGCAGTTCCTCTATCTTGCGCTGCTGGTCACGTATAATGTCTTCTCCTCCCCGTGGCGAGGGAGGAGGCTGTGGAGAAGATAGGTCCATATCCACATCTCTTTCTGGTGACATGGTCTGGTGAGAAGGTGGGGGAGAAAGTTGCTGAGAGACAGGTGAAAAGTTGGGCAAGGACACTTCATCGTCAGTCACTGAGCCCTCTACCATTAGAGACATTTGTTGGTTGTTTGGTGAAACAGGGGTGTCCATAGAGAAGCCTGGAACATCAAAAGGAAAACATAAATATACTTTATAGTTGCAATATTAAAAAAACATTGTATCTAACTGTATAATTTAAAGCAAAATATTGGTGTATTTATATGACGCCGTAAATTAAAAAAGAAAAGAAATCTCATAGTAAGAGAGCAGAATTAATATCAATGATAATATATTTTATATATGATGTTAAAGATACATAAATTAAGAGCTAAATAGTTTGTTAGTTAGCAACAAAGAAAGATAGTAGGAGATTAATCTAGGTCAATTTATAATTAGCAGCAAGAAATACTTTTACTTATCTAAAATTGGAAACTATTTAAGATTCCTAGGCAATAAAATTTGCTAATTATTTATTAAATATTTTATACAGTATACATAAATATATGATGTAGAAGTTCAACAACAATAAAAGTTATTAATCAGGAAAAAACCAAGTAGAAGCATGTACAGGCATTTGAGAGTTTACTGTTAAACCAAAAATATAATACAATGACAATAAGCATTGTTAAAAGTAATTAAAAAAATGTATATAGTATTATTCTTTCGGACGTTATGTTTGTAAATAACTTCAAAACCTTGCAGAATCTTCTTAGTGATATGCTTTCTAATTACACATATACACATGAAGATTGATCTTTAAATATTTTGTAAATATTTTAAAGATTTTTTTTTTCTGATTGAAAGTTGGTTTAAAAAAATGGGGTATTTTAATTCACTTAAGATTCAGTTTCAGCTCTTTAACTCAATGCGAATATACTTAACTCAAAATTGCAGGCCTAAAGTAAAACAAATCATAAAGTTTGATATATGTTTTCTAATGCCACTATAGGATTCTATTTTAACCCTAAAATGATAAACCTCTCTGTGCGAGACATGAATGCCAAATGCCAAACACTCGTAATGTTTACTACTTTACATTTCATTATATTGAAAACGTAATTTTATTACATTATTGACAGAATGAAAACTATTCTCAACTAGTTCAAATAATTTTTTTTATTGTAATTTTTTTTTACACAACTTCATCACTTGATACGCAGGATGTTGCCCTGTGTTCTCTACAGATGGCACGAGAAAAGTGACTGCAAAATGTTGTAGTCATGCACCCTTGATTTCATTGTAGGTTTCAATTATTTCAGGATTTTTTTGTTTTCTGGCTTATTACCATATTCCCATGTATAATAGGAAGCAAGATTACAACTTTGTTTTGTTTTAGTTTGTAAGATACCATTGTCACTACATTAATAAAATTTCTCATTAATGCTAAACACCATCTGCTATAGTGAAGTTTCACCATCTGCTATAGTGAAGTTTGTGGTGACCTGGCGGTCTAGGGGTAAGGTGTCGGACTTCTGTGCTGAGGGTCCGGGGTCCAATCCTCGGTCCCGGCACAGATTTATCTGATTGCCAAACCCTTCCTTCACCTCTGACAAGACGTGTATTAATCACAACTTGTGAATGTGAGGAATGCCAGGCCTCCACCGTGGTTCGGAT
>CABFWO010003390.1:50751-88793 GCA_902155825.1 Timema genevievae
TTGATTAATAACACAATATTCTGACAATAAATTTACTGTTCTCGCCAAAATATGATTTCTAATGATGTAGAATAACTGAAATAGATGATCAAATCCCTAATATATATATATATATATATATAATAAATGGGGTATGCTAAAACTTCATAAGCTTCATATATATATTTTCCCCTTTTCTTTAGTTTTATCAATTTCCATTATTATAAAAATATTTAGCCATTGGGCCACCTCATTTTTCAATATAATATATAATATACATAGCTAGACACAAAAATATTACCAGACATATTTTTACAAGTTTTTAGTAGCACACTAAATTGAATTTTAAAATATTTTAAAAGTTTGTTGTTCAGCATTTTAAAATGTATTATAAACACATAAAATAAAACAAAATTCTATCTTTTTTGCGAGATTGACTACTTGGCATTTTGTATGCAATTTTTTTTAGACCCATTACTATTTCCAGCCTATGGCCTGGGTCAGTTTTTTATTCAAGCCATATATTTTCCACTACCGGCTTTCTCTAGGCCTGTCATAGCTTCATATGCCCTATATTCTAACTTAAGACTAGGACAGGCACAGCATCCAGTCCCCAGCCGTTAATTCATTACTGTGAAAGGGTTAACCCAGATTTCCCCAATGATAAATTTTTCGGCCATGCCGGGAATCGAACCCGGGACCACTAGCTCCGTAGACAAGACCCGCTACCTACTGAGTTAATGTGTCATATATTTACATGCAAATAATGGTCAATTAGGTCGATTTTAATAAGAGTTAGTGACATAAGAATTATGCAAATTTTTACTAAGTAGCAGGCGGCGGCATTTTTTCTCTTATTACTTTTTTTGTTTAAAATTGCCAGAAAAGTACCAACTCCACTACTGCAATTTTTTTTCTTAATATCTCTCCTATAACCAATCTAAGTTTTCATTCTAGAATATTTATGTTTCTCAGCCAAAGACTAATGGTAAAAAAGGTGTTTGATCTGGCTTTTATTAGTCATATTGTAAGCAAGGCAAATATTTTGAATTTAAGAATGAGAAGTTTAAACATTATTTTTATGGCCATATCACTTTAGTTTGGTTTTTTTAACAATTAAAAAAAAGCATTTTATTTACCACAAATCAGGATCCCTATAAATAAATCTTTAATGAAAGCTCCTCTCTTTTTAAGGTAGATTATGATGTATATGGAAGGAAATAAAAGGGGGATAGAAACAAATAACAATAGTGAGATTGAGCAGTGACAATATATTTTCTTCAAGGGGCAACCATTACCTCTTTATTCAATGTCAGCAATCTAAAGTGTGTACTGTGTTCCCCTTTTCATTGTACCTTTTTCCAAATATAATTCTATTCATTGTAAAAAACATAATGTGTTTTTTTCCCTTTTTATTTGTTCACATTTCTCATAATGTGTTTTTTTCCCTTTTTATTTGTTCACATTTCTCATTTCATACTCAATTGATTTTATTACTTTCCCAGAAGAAGTTTTTACTTGTTTTTTCATAATCCAGAAAGAGAACTTTAAAATAAAAAATTGCTATGCATTTATTTATGTGTCTATGTAAAGTGTGAACTGTGTTCTTTATATTGTAAAAGCCATATTGCCTTTTATATGTTTCTATCCACCCTTCCTATAGCTTCTTCCAAATATAATAAAATAATAACCGGTATTTATTTTTCAACTTGCCTGCAACATTAAAGGCAAACAGACCACAAATATAAACACAGTTCAATTATTATATTCATTGCTGGAGGTTTCACCAGTTGGTTTTGTGAATTTTGAGTTCTTGATTTGAAAAAGTTTTAGTTTTCCATTCATTTAATAAATTTATTAATTTAGCTAGTGGTCATGTAACATACATGTGTATTGTATGATATATGATAGTTTTAAACATGTTATTAGGATTTAAATGCATTAAAAAGTTTAAAATGGATACGTTCCACTTTACAACGATTTCTGCTTTACAGCGGGGCTGTGGAAACTATCACACTGTATGAGTGTGGCCTTACTGTAACCTTGATTTATAATTTTAAATTTTAACTATAAATGTTTGTTAACCCTTTGAGTGCCAACGTCGCTCAGAGCGATGCACGAAATATCTGCTAAACTTGCCAGCGTCGCTCACAGCGATCCCTCGTTTTCGAGCTCTTAGTTCAGTATTAAGTCAACAGATAGAGTAGATTTTATTTCCATTGCATTCTTGTATGTTCAAGCTACTTTTATTTGTCTTTGCGATATATCGAACCTGAAAATTATTTTATAACTTTTTACTTTATTAGTTTCATCTTTGGCCTTGTTTGTAAACATGGCTACTAAGAGGAAAGCTGTGATTCAAGACACAGAAATACTTGCAATATTTATTGACAGCTCAACCCAGAGTGATCAATTTGTTTGTCATTCTGAAAGCACTGATTCTGAATTTGTAAATAATGAAACTGAACAGGAATTTTATTCTAGTGAAATTGAAAGATCGGATCAAGTAGGAGTGGCAGATGACATTGATGACACGAGTGTGAATACTAGTTATTCCTAAAGGGATGAAATAAATTTTGAAGATCAGGATAATCCACCCCAACCTCTTCATATTTATGCAAAAGTACCAGGTTTGAAGTCCTCTCACCGTCCCCTTCTGATTCCAACCCAATTATTTATTCTAGACTTTATTTTACTATAACCCTGCTAAAGTTGATGGTCACTGAAACAGCTGCTATGCATAACCCAATTTTAGCGTAAAATCTAAAGTTAGTTTTTTTTGTAAACTTTGTTATTTACTCAGTTTTTTATGTTCTTTTCAGTGATTTATTCTATTTCAAGCTATTTAAATTTTCAATGCTTAAAAATTAATGTTAAATAAAACAGTAAAAATTTTTTTTTAAATATCTTGGCTAGTGATTTTTTTATTATATTTAAAAATTAAAAAAGTATATGTATAATTATATCATCGGATTGGCAAGCATGTTAGCTAGTTTATGTAAAAATTTGAGTGCAAGAAGTTCATAGACTAATGAGTTATTAAAATTTAAACAAACTCCTGCATTTTTAAGGAAAATAGCTTGGCACTTTTAGCACATTTTTTTGTCATTTCTCTTGGCACTCAAAGGGTTAAACTTGCAAAGTGTGATATTTACTAACCTTTCATGTCCTCCAGCTTGCCGAATATCCTGAGGGCATTCGGCTGTGCCTGTGGTTGCAGAGATTGTGTCAATGTCTGAGTGGGTTGATTCTGCTCTTGTAGTGAAGCTTGAGTTTGAGTGGTCACCAATGGAGGAGACATCACATTCATCGGTCTGCTCACTGCCGAGACAGCTTGCTGGGGTGGCGGAGAGGTCGCCGCGATAAGGCCTGACAGAGAGGCAGGACTACCCACGTCACTGCTGGTTGTCACCTGTAGAGGCTTCTGGGAGGCAGGAAGGATGATCTGTGGGTACTGCAACCAGACCGAGTCTAGGTGTAACATTTCTGATTGTTTTCGAGAGTTTTGGGAAAATGGTTGGTGATTCTGAAACATATCATTTTTTTAAAAAACATTATCTACCTTGCTTTCTTTGACAAATCTTGCTGGCTACCATCCTGTGTTTTACACTTCGGGCGAAAATGCTGTGCTGATAAGGACCTCATCTTAGTCAGTTAAAAATTCTTTGATGAAAAAAATAAGCTGGGCAAATAAATTAATTAAGACCATAAAATTGAAATTTAAACTTTAACAAGACAAAGGTGTCTCCAAGGAGTATAAAAATAAAGATCATTTTGATACAAATAGTTCATGACTAACATACCTTGTGTTGCCATTCTAATTGCCATTGTAAGAAAAGTTTCTGTTGTTGGAGAAGAATTTCATAAGGAGTTTCCACGGGTAATGAATTAACAGACAAGTTCTTGTGGGCGTTGGGTGGGCCCTTGTACTCGTGAAACTTTATAGTCCTGGTTTTAGGCTGGGATTTGCTCTTGGACTTCTTACGGTTCTTGTCTTTACCCGGAGCATCTGTCCGGCGTGCAAGAGCAGGTGATGGAGTGGGAGGGGAGGAGACGGAGCTCAACGGGCTCAGGCTGGATGTGGTCGAGCCCAGACTCATGGGACTAGGAGTGGGCAGAATTGTAGGAAGGGAACCAGCGGGGGAAACTACACTATTGCACAAATCCGCAAAGGTCATGGTTGCAGTTTGCTGGTCAGACACGGGAGACACAGCTTGGCGAAAGGCGGGGGATGAAGACGTCACCACCACAGCGCCCCCAGTGGTGGGAATGGTCAACGCAACTGTCACTATTCCTGCAGATGTCGCTGCAGCTTCCAGCACGTCCGCCTGTGTTCGGACTTCGGGCAAACCCGTGGATGGTTGGGTTTGCAAGGGGGATTGACCACCTTCAGAACTTAAGGAATCTTCATCATAGGTAATGTAACGATTGGGGTGCTGGGGCTTTGTTAATTGGCCTTCGTACGTTGGCTTGAAGGGAATTACTCCATCTGTAAATATAAATATTAATACAAGTAAATACAAAAGTTATTTATTCCTATATCGCACGGAACAAAACAAAAAGTTCACCTAATAAAATTAAATAGAAATGTCAAACTCGATTGCTTGATTGGTATTGAAAGAATTATTGATATTATTATGATTTTTAATACTTCAATACTTGGTTCTGAAATCCCAATAAATGAAAGTTCTAATGAAATGGCAATATTCAACATTTCATTTGCGACCCTTATTAGTTTTTTTGCCGTTTTACCTAATTACTGGTAAATTGTAAAAGTAGTAATGTACTCGACAAGAACTTTATAAATAAATAATATAATTTTATATGAGGTTAGATGCATAGAAAGAGAGTGAAATTGTAAAAAGTGAAGAATCGGAGTCAAGAATTTAATAATTGAGGGTTAAAATCTAATAATTAATTTAAATAATAAAAAAACACATGAATTTTGACATATCTTATAAAATATGTTGAAAAAACTCACTTCTAGTAAAAGGAGTGGTGAGAAAAGCTCTTAACAAAATAAAATCTAAATTATGGAATTAAATTAAATTAAATACTAAAATAAAGGTAAATACACAGGAGATTCCTAATCACGGATGATTACTACTTATCAAGATGACCCACCTTTCACTGCCCTCTCAATGGGCTCTTCTGTGTGTAGAATGTTCTTCTGAATGAGTTCAAGAGGACCTGGCCTGTGAGACAATTGATCATTAAGAGAGTCTGCAAGCCGAGCTTTCTTAAGCATACGCTGCTTCTCTGCTATCGACGGGTCCACATGAGCGTCTGCAAACACAACACACATATTGAACTCAATTAGTTAGAATACTAAGAATTTGTCTGTATTTCTAAGATAAAAAGTTGTTGATTTATTTATAAACTTTTACATATTCTTCCATATTGATAAACAATTTTTTTGGGGGGGTGGGGTGAATGCTGTTTTGAATAGAAGTAATTTACAAGATCAAATTTGCTTCCCTGTCCACATCAACCAGTGACAAGGAGGTAGAGTTTAATCTCTTAACTGGGTATATTAAAATTGTTTTTTACAAATTGATTTTCTATTCCACCCCCCCCCCACCCCCGCCCCCACAAAATCAAGTACATATTCTCTAAATTAAACCTTCCTACTCCTCAAGACTTATATGTAATATGACAAATGCTTCTAGGCACTACAAATGCACTACTTTCTATTATGAATTAAACTTTTTTTTTTTTAGTTTACAAATGTTTGATTGAGAAATTAAGGATAAGTGGTTTGAAACAGATAGTGCCGCAACCCTCACCTTCGAGGATGTGCTGGTTGACGAGGTCTTGTCTGTTGGGCCTTTGCTGAATCTTTGCTTTGAGCAGGTCACCCATCTTTGCCCGTTCCAGCTTCTGACGCTGCTCGTGGAATGCAGGCGGCGTCTTGAGGGCTACAATAAAACACACACACATTCATTATTTATAGTGTCAATATCATAGGTTTTCATTGGTAGAACTCAAGAGGAAATGACAACATGTTTTACTTCCTATTTTGTAAATTTACTTCAGAAAATAATTGCCTTTGAAAACCTAATAAATTGTTTTAGTTTACTATTTATAACACAAACAATTTTAGGATGATTGAGGAAGACATTGTCTTGGTCATTTTTACAAATTTTTTCCAACATTTAAGTATATTATATAACAAAAATATACATAAATGTAAAATGTACTATATCTAAATTATTTTTGTTCAATGTGTCTTATTTAAATTGTAAATGAATTAAGATATATTTCTTATATAAAAACATACATTAATTTAAAAAAGTGACAATCTTAACACTGGTCTTCTTTTGATAGACAAATATATAGCATATTAAATAAAAAGCCGCAACTTTTATATGCCAGCTTTTCAATATCACATATCTCTTCCGAATAGTGCAAAAAATAAAATCTCAAATAAACATATTTAGCAGCCAAAAGTAGACTACTTTAAGTAATAAATTCACAATTTTGTTCTAATTTGGAATCTATGACATGAATACAAATAAAATAAAAAATCATATTTTCTAAAAGCTACATGACAATAGTTCTGCCAAGATTGGAAATTTGTTTTGAAACGCATACAAAAATGACTAAAAATAAGAATTAATGGTTTGATGAAAGAAAAGTTTAGAGAATCAGTGTTTGATTCTAAACCAGAGGTATGTCCCCATATTGAATGCATCAAAAAGTTATAATTAATGGGGCCTTTGTATTTTTTTTGAAGCCAGTATAAGAAATGGGGGCAAATTAATAAACCAATGAATGAAAACTCACGCGGCATGATGCCTTGGTCCACCAGCATCTTGATGGGCCGCCTCATCATCAGCTTCACCTTCAGGGCTGCCAACACACAACAAGTTATGTTAAGAGCAACTCAGTCAATATTAATAACAATTAGGGCCCAGAATTTTGTTGACCTAAAAATTATTTAAAAAATTACATAAAAACTCGTAATGAATACACACAACTAAATCAAACACACATTTAACCTCTGTCGTTATGCTATATATAACAATGATTCACAAATATATGCTTCAGATAAAACACTATCATCTATCAACACAACCCTCTTCAGCATAGTTTGTGTCTCACCAGGAATGTGCATTTTTCAACCAGACAAGCAAAGAGGATACGTTCACTGACAACACATTATCTTCTTCTTCCGGCAACTGTGTTGAAAACATTTATGAGTGAGTTTGATGAATTTATAAAATAGCAATAGTATATAAAAATATACTTATTCAACATAAATGCCTAGAACTTAATCAAAAATGCTAAACGTTGCCAAAAGATCTCTAAAAAATGACCCAAAATGATGCAAACAAAGAAGATATCATTTAAATATTCAAAATAAAAATGACACATAAGCATTATCTATGATGTAGCAAAAAATGATAGAATGTTATCAAAATCCAGGCCCTGTTAATGTAACCTATTTTACTTAATTATAATCCAGTGTTATTTTTATTTGGTTACAGTTGAAACCTAGCAAGAAAGCAAGTTTGGTATGCACCCCTTTGTTAGTCCTTTGGTTGGTGAACAATTGAGGTGATCATGAGGTAGAAAAGGGTAGTTTTAAAAATAGCAATTTATAACATTTTAATTTAATTATTTTTTAAAACAAGCATCTTGTAGCATTTTAATGCCTCCTATTCAAATTCGAGCTGGACAGGTGTACACAAATGTGAAAACATCTTGGATAATATTTCACGTTGGGTGATATTAAAAGTTAAAACCACTATAAAATTAATTACAATGCTTTGGATGAGAATGGAAACCTTAAAATATAATTGTATTATGATTGGTGAGAATTGTCTAATGAATTTGGAAAACATAATTTGTCTTGATTACCTAGTTATCAATCTTGTCAGTTACAGAATAGATTATTTACATATAAAAACAAAGTTTAAGCTAATTAAATTAGTTGTTTAGTCATAACAGCTTTAAAAATGTAGTGAGGAATATGATAAATAACTTTTTTAAATATTCCTACACCTCACTTCAAAAGCTATGAATATAAAATTGTCTTTTATAATTTCACCACCCACTAAGGGTCAGTTTCATAGTCAAGCATACCTCAAGTATGGTGCTATATTAAATTCAGGACAACAGCTATCTAGACCAGAATGAAATGGGCTCGTTTCATAGCGAAAATGACCCATGTTGACCTGTCGTTTTCAATATTTCTTGAAATATATTTTATTTGTGGTTATATCCATTCAAAGAAAATAGCAAGAATCAAGTTTTCTAAGAAAATATTTGGTCTTGATAATATCCTCTTATTTTAAAGCATAAAACTATTACACTGTACTAATGTGTGTTGCCAGTTTTTAAAATTAGGGTTAAATTAATTTTTAGTGAAATAAATGTAAAAATGGAGCTCATCTGCTCAAGCGTGCTGTTAAGGTCATTCAAGCTTTATAAATAGTATTATAACACTATCATCTGAATCTTATGAACAGCCTTTGTCATGTAGAGTTCATTAATGAAAATCCTATGTGAATATCTTAGTTCCTCAACACACATTTTCAAAGGCGCAGGGACATTTTTTGTTTGGGGGGGGGAGGGGTATGGTTTCATAAATGTGAAATTGTTACTAAAATTATATGGGTGTTTGGTGAAGCAGCTTCATAAGAAAGTGGGGTCTGAAGGCCCTTAACTGTCAAATTTTTGAACATTTTTTTTCATAGTTCACAATATACTCTTCCACAAATGTATAAGCTTACATTGTATCAAATAATTTACCTTTAAGATATAGATTGTAAATTTATCTTGGAATGTGAGTGGGTACTAACTAACTATGTAACTATCAATCAAAATTTTGGTGGGTATAATGAACCCCGTTGTTTCTACGTCACTGAGTGTAAAGTGCCCCTAATTTAAATGCTTTGATTTAATAACCTTACTAATGCTATATGAGAAGATATTATGATGAAGTTTACCATTTATTACATTTCCTAATATGCTCATCTCTCTTTAGACCATATAATTTTGTACTCAAAAGTTCAATCAGTTCAAATGATAAACTAACTCTTCAGAAATGCCAAATTTAGCCCTAAATTACTGTTATCCTAGAGGCTGTTAAGAAACTAGGCGAAGGGGATTATGTCAGTACTACAAACATTTCTGTCATACCAAGAATTGTTTCCAATTTTCACTAGTCAGTCCAAGCTATGGTCTCATCTATATAGACACAAGTAGAATAAAGAGGACCAAATGTATACAAAAACACACAGGCACTTTGTGTCGAACCATTGCATAGTTCAGGTTTCTAACCCAATCCAAGGACTATCTTGAGGGGTGTGAGTACCCATACAAGTGTTGAGACTCGCTTCAGTGGCCACATGGTATCAGGCGTCACTCTCACAACAGACTAAAATGCCGATGACGGGGGAGATCAAAGTTTGAATCCCGGTCGGGTGTACTGAGGGTGATTTTCCCTAAACGCAAGCTGGCACACTTTATCTAAATTCAACCTTCTTCATCCCAAACACATTAGCGTAATTAGTACATGTATAATATGTAAAACCTGAACGGTTGGTAAGACACGGCGTTAAATAAATAAAAATCAGGTATTGGGGACTTTTGACAATAATACCTTGTTGATAGCCGTGGAGGGCCCATTCCCAAGCCCGCCAGCATCTGGCACACATCACACGCTCCGACCCGGGTCAACCACACACATATCGCGCGCGCGCGCGCGCACACACACACACACACTGCACTGTACTGCGTGCGTCCAGCTTGGGACGTTAGAGTTACATCAATATAATAATCTCGATGATCAACTCAAAATCTCTCCTGTAAGTGGCGGTGATTGTTACGTATAAAATCATATGCGGGGCGCGTATTTTACCATTTTTACTGTCCCCTGACGGACCGCGGTGCTCGAGAGCGCGAACGGAGCTTATCAGCGTCTTCATAGAGGTTGCGTGTCTATTCACGCGTCGCAGTCTCTGTCCGACCGAGAGGGACAAGCTGATCGACGCCGGCAATAACACTGGGCAAGCCGCCGGAAACGCCTCGCGAGGTGATACCGCCATCCCCACCAAACCATCNACACACACACACACACACACACACACACACGATGGTCTGCATAAACTTGCGAGACCCTTGGTTCGATGTTAACAACCGAGGTCCTCGTTAAGATGTTCTAGAATCCATACGACCCACAGGTTATCTATTAAGGCCACAATCTACTTGAAGGAAAAAAAAACCCTCACATTGTTTTTTATTGGAATTTCTCTGAAGCTTCAAAACCACTTAACATTCAATGATCTTATAATTTTATGTCATGACCATATTAAAACACCAACTTATTTGTTTGAGACAGGCTATATGTTTCTAACCATTTACTTAAATGTCAGAACTACGACATTTCACGTGAAACGTTGTAAAAATAAGCTAATTTCACACTTTAATTTATTTAAAAAAAAATTTAAAACTTAAAATCTAAGATTTTATAAGCCCATATGTTGATACCCTTCATCTCCATCTTGGCATGAATCTTATTTCAAAGTAATAAACTACTCTAATAACGCGGGGTTTCTGGAAATCTGCAATACGTCTCAGCACTTGAGTAGGCGGCTCCCTTAGTGACAAACTACTCTATTGGAGTGATGATGATAAATTGTGTATTAAGGGCGAGGGGGGCGAGGCTGAGGGAGAGGTTAAGGGGGCGAGTGAATTAATGCACCTTGTCGGTAGTGGTGGCTCGTGAAATGAAAAGTATGAGTGAAGCACAGAAGACAAGTTTGGGGAGTAAAGAATTATAGGGGTAGCCCCCCGATTAAAACACAACAACAAAAACAAAGGATGCCTCTACAATCTAAATAAGTGTCGGAAGGGGGTGTTAGCTCAAAACTTAAAAAACCTTCAATGGACACGCTCTTAAAACCACAAGGTTTAGTCCCCGATTTGTTAAGTAAATTAATGGGATTTTAAATATGTGAGGATTAAATATAAATATTCCAACCAAAACAGTTGCTAAACATTTTTTTTTAAATGAAAAATATGTCAATACTGCGTATCACTTTTTCTGTCGACCAGTTTTTTGACGATCGATTTACCTGCACCACCCATCTTTATAGAATCTTTTTAATATCCCTTCATTCCCCGATTCCTAATTTCCAAATTTTTTCCCCCTATCACACTTTAGTTCTATTTCATATATAATAATTCTTACGAGGTATTCTTTTTGTCTTTAACTTCGAAAAACGGAGGCGACTCTAAAGAGTCGGGGAGGATATCTCCTCGAGGTCCCCGCTGGGCGACATAGGATCTTCCTACCCTTGTATACCCGTGAAACCTTATGAGGGGGTGGGGGGAAGGAGGTTCCTCCTGAGTTGGTCGCAGCATCATTTGACTCTTGGAACAAAGTTGCACTGTGTAAGAGGGCCGTATGCAAGAACTTGACTAAGTGGATGCTTTGTTGACACTAGCGTGTGTTCGCTTGTGTCACCATAGGTTAAAAGGTGGAGTGATAATGTGCTTAGGACCACACTATCGGTCCACTAAGCACTCACTACTATACGTAAGGCCGTAGTCAAGGGGGGTTCAGGGGGTTCAACCCCCCCCCCCCGAAATTTTAGGAACAAAACATATATGGCTTTATTTATGGTTCAAACAATATCAAAATTAAGGTACAAGTACAAATTAGGAGGCTGTTTTATCATAAAAAGCACTTCAGAGAGATTCTAGAAGTATTCAATATTTAGAATTTTTCTAGCCTTCGGCAGTTATGGTGTTAATGTTGCCACAAAAAACACTTCAGATAGCCTATAGAGGTGTTTAATATTTATCATTTTTCCTTGTCTTCAGCAATTAGGGGATTATGTTACTATAAAACTCACCTTAGAGAGCGTCTAGGGGTGTTTAAATAAATATATTTTTCCTAGCCTCCGCAGTTAGGGGTTTATGTTACCATAAGAAACACTTTAGAAAGCTTCTAGGTGTGTTTAATATTTAGAATTTGTTCTAGCCTCCGGAAGTTAGGGGGTATGTCACCATAAAAACACTTCAGATTTATTCAAGAGGTGCTTATATTTAGAGATATTTCCTAGCCTTCAGCAGTTAAGGGGCCATGTTACCATAAAAACACTTTAGAGAGCTTCTATAGGTGTTTAAATATCTAGATTTTTCCTAGCCTCCGGTAGTTAGGGAGCTATGTTGCCATAAAAAAACACTTTAGAGAGCTTCTAGGTGTGTTTAGTATCTATAATTTTCCTAGCCTCCGGCAGTTAGGGGGTTATGTTGCCATATAAAAAAAATGCAGATAGCTTTTAGAACTATTTATCATTTATAATTTTTTCTAGCCTCCGGGAATTGGGGGATGTACCCCCCAACCCCCCCAGCTACGGCCTTGACTATACGTTCTTGCATTCCGCCCTCAAACTTGTGTGCGGTGTTGCGGATCGAAGCCCAATTGGGCAATGTAGGGAATCCTTTCTGTCCAATAATACGAATATACACGTATATTTTTTAAACCGGCTTTAAGAGTATTATCTACCATTTAAGCACCCTCCGGCTCCTAACGGTGATTTTAGAATTACTGTCTCAAATAAGAGAAGGGTAACTTTACTTTACGCCCTGAAAGATCTCACGTCAACACAAGTATGAGTGTTCTTTGCATTGATATGACATTGACTTTACCATGCGATTTTTTTACTTGCTATACACGCGTTTTTTTATTTGCCAAAATAAAAATATAAAACTTGCAAATTTTAGAAGAATTGACGCCTCAGTTATCTAAGTTAAAAAGTGACAACTTCTTGTCTGGAATCGAGCCTTGGACTTCCGAAACAAAAGTTAAGCATGATTAAGCATCTTTGTAAACTTGTCTCCTGAATATAGGTAGAAAAAGTTCTATTTCATCTTCGAGTGTACAGATAATTAGATTCCAAACCTCCTGTAGAAAAGTTGGTGGACTGCTGGATGCCTTCTACTTATTTTAGAATGATTGATATGAAAGAATTGTTTAATATGATATCAAATTATGTTTCTCATAATACTTGTGAAATAAAATAAACATGTTCACATAGGTTTTCAAAAACTAGTTGTTATTGTTTGTAAATTAATAAAAATGTTTCTTTAGATAGTATTCTAAGTTTCTAATCACACTAAAAATTCAAAGTCGAAAGCCTGACCTCCCTCCGTTAAAGATCCGAGCCAACCAAACCAAAGAGAAATAAAATTTAATTTTATTTGTTTCTAGACTAGCTCAAAACAAACTCCTAAAGCTTTAAGATGCATAGGGTTTAATTTCATATGTCACCCCTCTTGCCAAGTTCAGTGTGGCCCCTCAAACTCTAAAATAAAACTCGAGAACAATTCCCTGTTTTCCTGATCAGCGACTACCCTGAAGTTGTGTCAAAAATTACAGAAACAAATGTTTGGGTCCGCAAAAGGTATTTAGAAAATCGGTATTCATGTTATATATTTGTTGTCGCATATGAAACCACCCCATTCCATTGTGGTATAAATAGGTATCGTCCTGTATTATTTTAGTATTGCACTTGACTATGAACCTGGATCTATGACTCAGAAGGTCGGGTTTATTGGTTGTAGAACATAATGGGACAATTTTTCAACTTTTGGTTTAATATATTTTTTCGAGACTAGTGTTAGTCCGTTTACTGCAACTTTTTCTTTATCACCATTTTCCCTGACGTAGATTAGTTTTAGGTTTCTGATAATCAATGAATGAGCTATAAGATATAAAACGGTGTCGAATAAGAAATAAAGTAATCAGTCAATAGCATGCACATGAATTTTAATAGTTCACATACAATCCAATTTTTGTAGTAAGGGCCTTTTAGAGAATACAAACTTTTTTTGCGTTCAAAGTTTATAGTATTTTAATGTATTATTGTTATTTTATATATATTTATAATATATATCAAAAGTGACAGCTGCAGGTAACAATGGTCTAGCGTATGAATACGTGAAAGTAGATCTATCAGATTCTCTAGCTGTCAGATAAGGCCTCTCAATGAAAATTGGAATTTAGATTAGGTCGTTAATACTCCTATGTTAAATGTACGACTAATAATATGAAAGTAATATTCAAATTTAAAACTCAACCAGAATTTGAACTAGAATATTTTAAAGGTAGATCTTCGTTGGTAAGAGCTAAGAGCGCTCTCACCCCAAGTTAAAATTTAACTGGGTGATTAAATTTGAAGAGTTGTTTATTTAGTCCCGGTCACTTTTTAACTTATATTGTACATTCACAAATACTAGAACAGTTTGATTTAGGCCTAGATGACATGGAACGACAGTTATAAGAGTTAATTAAATAGAGCTATTTTCACATATATAATCAATTTCTATGAAATAATCCTAGTAATTAAGTAAAATGTTATCAATGTTGAACACTAAAAAATATTTGTATTTTATAATAGTTACTTCCCATTAGAAGCATACTTAAGTTTAAAGTTTGAATTTATTCACGGCCCAATTTCTGCTTTGCCAAGGAACTCTTATTTTTTCCAAGCTATTTGTTCTAAGTGCATTCCTTTGGTGAGGGTTTGCTATAAGATTTCACTAGGGGTATTTAGCGTGAAATTTCTTGATCGACTGACTATAGCAAACGACTTACAAACAAATTTTTTTTTAAAAGCAGACAAAACAACCAATTCCCAGGGACCCTCAACCTATCACTGTGAAAGAGGAAGCCCCAATTTTAACAATGATACAACCCGAATCGGTGGCCTCATGATCTAGCAAGTCACTCTCCCATTATTGGATTGCCGGTGGGGTGTCAGAGAGATCGGGGTTGGAATCCCTGTCAGGTATAATGCGGGTACTTTCTCCTGAATAGTTTCTCACACTCCCTCCACGTAAATACAGGTACATTTTCTCTAAATTATACCTTCCTCGTATCTTTCTCATTAGTGTAAATATGCTAATAGCCCAAGTGGTTAGTAAGACGCGATGGTACGGAAAAAAATCAGCCGCAACAAAAATCACAACCGGGACCCTTATCTTTGTAGGCAAACTACAAACCTACTGAACTTAGGAGTCAGACTATTTCACGAAAAGATTAAATATTTTGCTGTGCGCGGCTTGAACCTAAGTTTCTCTGGTTGAGCATGGTAAGAAAGACAACAACTCGGTGATCATGTGTGTACATCTTTTCATCTCGCTCCAATGAAATGGTAATGCTAAGTAACATTTTGAAGACATCCGTATTGCACGCGTCAGCGAACTCCATCTTAAGAGACACGAAAGGCAGACGATTTTGACGGCCCCAATGGTTATTTCCTGCTATTTCTGTGTGCACAGTGCACGCCAAGTTTTGAGTGTGCATGGGCCCAGTTAGTGCTATATTAGGACGACGCTAAATATAGGGACATTCCCATCCTGCGACGCCGACCGGCGCAAAGGCTCGGGGGGTCGAGATACGAAGCCAGTTTCCCTACTCGTGCCTTCAAGAACAACAACTTGATTTGGTTCTATTGGTCTAACTCTCTAGTGCCAGCACAGTTTATCAGCGACTTCAACCGTCCGATTGACCTACAGGAAGGAGAATGGGACACCACAATTTGTAAAGAAAAAATGCACCCAGTGTTTATCCATAGTCATTCAAAGTCAACCACATTAATCATTTTGCCATAACATTATCATTTAGTATGGCAGTTAGTTTAGTTAGTTTGTACAATCCAATTTTCATACGAAAAGCCTTATATGACAGCTAGAAAAGCTACTTAGATCTACTTTCACGTATTCATAATTCAAGTCATGTGATCTATAAGTGTCACTTTTGAACAGGGTCATTTCACGAAATTTTTTTTGGGGGGAGAGGGGGGTGAACTAGTGTTTTTCCCAACTCTAAGCATTTCAATTAGAAAAATTCCCAAGTAGCAAAGGAGAGTACAAGAAGGGCAATGTTGAGAACGTGTGTGTGTGTGTGTGTGTGTGTGTGTGTGGGTGGTTGGGGAGAGGGGGGGGGCAGGAGGAGGCTTATTTTTTTTAATTTGGGGTGATAATCAAGCCTTGAACTGAGCTTGTAGGCAACTGTATTTTTAAATTTAATTATTTATTTGCAAGGCCATAGCCAGCTAATAATTTCATNACACCATAGGCCCCTAACTGCCGAAGACTGGGAAAATTTCTAGATACTAAACACCTCTAAAATCTATCTGAAGTGTTTTTTTATGGCAACACAACCCCCTAGCTACTGAAGGCTGGGGAAAAATTCTAAATATTAAACACCTCTAGAAGCTCTCTGAAGTGCTTTTTATGGTAACACAGACTCCTAATTTGTACTTGTATCTTAATTTTTATATTGTTTGAACCATTAATAAAGCAATTTTTTTTCATAAAATTTCGGAGGTGGTTTGAGCTCCCCCCCCGGCGACAGTCTTTTTTATTTGTTCATACTAGATTTTTAAAGCTACAAGGCTTTTTCAGTGCAACTTGAATTATTATTTATTTCAGTTTACCTGCATCTGAGCTAAATATCCAATTGAGCTTATATATATATTTATTTATTTAGATTTTCAGATATTGTTCAAATCGTGTAGTTTAGATTAAAAAATTTAACTGACTTTATTACAGCCTTTCCAACAGTTTGTAGTTTATGACCATAACTTTTCTCTCTGCGGCCATCGCGACCCTTTGATAACTTAAAAGTGTTCAAATCCTAGTTTTTAATTTTTTTTTCCACTGTGTATTACTACCAGCCCGGACTATCTACAGTTAGCTACACCAGTGGTATAGGTAAAATTTAGAGGAAATGTACACTTATTTGCTTGGAGGGATATTAGGATAAACTACCCCTGACCAGAATTAAAATCCTTACTCCACCTTCACCAATAAACCAAACCAAACGAGCTGATACCGCTACAACCTAGCGAGTGGTGACACCGCTCAACATTTGTTAAATAATGGCGGATAAAAGAGTGCGAGGAAACAGATGGCGTCACGTGGGCGCAGAAACTAAGTTGTCTTGCAAGTACTAATTTCGGTGTCTGCCAAAATGTGGCCAATAGTTGGGTACAACGTTTACAAAATTTCATTTATTGTACTCACATTTAAATATTTTGTTCTTATATAACTATAACTCTACAAACAGCTTGTCAGTTTTTGTAAAAGTGTAAATTAAATGTTCTAACTTTATATATAGTTAGAGTCTGGGCCTGTGCTTACTAAACACGCAAACCAAGATTTTAACCTAAAAACAGATTTTGATAGGTGAAACCTCATGAAAAACGCGTCACTATGTAAACGCCAATTTTAACTTTCATATAAAAGTTATCCGGTACTTTAACCTCCCGATAAAAATGTGATGGGTGTATACATTTTATCTGGCAGATAAATGCTATCTGGCGGACATAAGATGCACTTTTAACTTATCGACCAGATAAAAATACTAAACGGCCAGATTAATATTTATCCAGGAGTCATAAGACTGGCCCTTAGTGTTATTTTATTGATGGTTGCGTAATCCGCAGGCGAGCCAGGAAAGAAAGCGTGTCGAGGTGTTCAGTTCACCAAGGAAGCTGCCGTCGCAGTTGTTGTCATGAGGTAGTAGACCTGCTCTGCCCATGTAGGACCGACCGACCGTGCGAAGGAGAACTCCTTCCCACTCGACCCGGCTGACAAACATCGGCTGCATAACCTCGGGAACAATGTTGCGAGAAATATACCTGATTCACACGTTCACCGAAAATAAAGAGCAGAACTGAAACGTGTTCACGTGGCGAGCTCTAAGCCAATCACAAGAAATCAGCGCGAACTACGTAGTTCGTTCTGCGCTACAGTAGATACCATCTCCGAGGGAACTGCATTGCGAGGAAATGGAAAAAAACAGTGTGATAAATCACATTTGGAAAACTATCACCCCCAGTTCTCCCGGCCGAGATTTGAACCTCTTTTTTTTTATCGCCGCGTCTTTCTACCTGTTCAGGTTCATATAAAATAATTACTCTGATGAGGTAGGGATGAGAAAGGGAGCATTTTAGAGGTAATCAATCAGCGTTTGCATGGAAGGAGAGAGGGGAGCCATTTAAGAAAACACCCCCTCAATAGACCCAACCGGAATTCGACCCCAATCTCCCCGTCTTCAGCAGGCATTTCTCTAAGACGAAAGTGACGCCTTAGAGACCATTCAACCACTAAAGCGGGTTTCAACCTCAATGTCACAAGAAATCGATTCTATTGAGATTTGCGAGAGTGACATTTTAAACCATGTAACCATAAGTGCTGGCACAACCCCAATAAAAACCCTCGAAATCAGCATGTCGAGAAGGTGATAAACGATTTAATTTAGGGAATAATAAGATAATGATTAGTGATCAACCGCACGGGTGGGATTGAGCCAACAAATAAAAGTCTGCGCAAACTATTCTTTTGCCAAAAGAACTAAGAGGTTTGCCACCGTTTTATTAATACACAATCTCCTGCTTTTCCTAGGTCTTAAGGAGGGAATCCCCATCTTTTCGAGACATTTCAAAGAGTAGCATCGACAACGAAAAAATTATAATGAGTGAAAAATACTCGTCACTAACTATGACGATGTGCATTCAATTTGACATATTTTATATTTGAACCTTTTAGCAACCATCTTTATTACAACGTTTAATCCATATACATTTAAAATGGCATTAGTGTATTTAACAAAGTGGAGAAAGATCGTCACCTTACATTGATTGCGTTTTTTAGGTGATCAGCGCACGACGATGGAACAAAGACGACGGAATAGTAATCAACTAGATGAGTGGTTAGGAAGGAAATGCAAGAGGCTATCAGCTGGACGGATATCAGGTGTGTGTGTGTGTGTGTTTGTGTGTGCGCGCGCGTATCTGAGAGCGTCGTGCTAGCCTACGTGATCCTCCGTGAGGACATTGACGCGAGGTGCACTGGTAGCGTCGTTGACTACCGGGCGAGATTACCGCTGATTGGCGACACGGACAACGGAACTGAATTAGTAATTGCGCCCTAGCCTTGCCTGCTCGCCTCATGAATACTGACGAACCAATCTTATACTTCACCCCCTTCCCAACTGCACCCCCTTTTCCGACATCAGTAAATACAAACTCCGAATCACCAGCAGAGTTGGTCGCAAGAATAGTGTACCAGACTCTGGAAGACGCAATAATATCTCCCTCCCTCCCCCCACCACACATAATATGGTTTACAACATTTCCCCCACGTGAATACCTCTCAATAAAGTGAGTGTAGGGGACGCGAGAAAAGGACAATGTTTTTTGCAATTTTTTTAACAAAACTTTTTGTTTGTTTACCAAAACAAAATATTGCTCCAGTAAAAACATAAGAGTTTGTCTTCCCATGGTGATATCAACAGTAATTGTTGAATATCTGCCATCAGAATAGCAGCATTAGATGACAAACTTTTTAAATGAAGAGTAAAAGTTGTCATTAATTTCCAGGACAGCCTTAACAAATATTCAAGAACTGTTGATATCACAATGTGAAGAAAATTAAACTCTAGGTTTCTACTGGAGTAGTATTTTATTTATTTTGGTAAAAAAAAAAGTATATTAAACTGCATAAATATTGCCGTTAATTCGCTTTCCCTAGATTCCCACATAAAACATTACCTATACTCTGATTTTGGTAGTTAGAGCAGTATCTAATAGTTACTAAAGTTACTAAAACAATTTCAATATATTTGTACATAAAATCATGTCATCTGCAGCTGTCACTTTTAATGGGTATTATCAATACCTATAAACAACAAAAATAATATAGTTAAATGTTATCAATGTTGGCAGCAAAGAAATATGTTTGAGTTTTCTAAAGTGTTCTTCCAACCAAAATAAGGATATACTTTTACTCTGTCAAAATCAAGATGGACTTCCGGTAAGATAGTTAAGAGTTTCATAGTAATGTTTTGATCATTCCATTTAAATATTAGATCGATGTGATTTTTTTAGCATCGCGTCTTATTACCGGTTTAGGTTATACGAATATGTGCTAATTACGCTAGTGAGTTAAGGATGATGAAGGTTAAATTTAGAGGAAGTGTACTCCCATTTTCGTGGAGGGAGAGTGGAAAACCACTTTGCAAACCAAAATAAACACCTCAGTACACCCGACCAAGATTCGAAACTCGATATCCCCGTCATCGGCAGTCTAGTCTACTGCGAGAGTACTGCGTATGATATGTCAAAAATTGAGTGGTGCTTTTCCACCTCTTTAATTAAATTTTCGTACTCTTCTATGGAGAAATCTTGGAACATTTTCAAAACCAGCCCAATTAAACACAAAACTAAACACAACTCTACTAAAACACACGATTGCTCGGTGGACGCAGACGCAATATAGAGACGCTGGACGCGCACTCTGGTCGCCAGTCGCAGTCGTCTCGAAGGAACTATCCACATAACAAACTACGGAAACCAGTCCAGCCGCTGGTCGCAGATGCGAGACGCGCCGAGTAAATCCTACCTTAACACCTTCCAACCCAAATTGGTGGTCGCATATTTTAAGGCGTCACTCTCACAATATACCGGATTGACAATGACGGGTATATCAAGGTTTGAATCTCGGTCGGGGTAATGAGTGTGGTTTTACACTCTCCCTACACGGAAATGCGGGTACAGTTAATCTCAATTCAACCTTACTCATACTGAGCACATTAGCGCAATTGATTAATATGCGTTTTACCTGAACGGGTAATGGGACGCGGGGACAAAAAACAAATGGTTGAGCAGATTTATAACACAAATCAAAATTATATAAAATGACCCACAAAACGTTGGGAAACATTTATAAGTGGGAATTGTTAGTGTAGTAAGGTAGGTCTAGCTAGAATATATACTTTACTCTGATGAGGAAAAATGGTCGCTCAATCTTTGTATCCTACCGGTCCTCCATTTGGAACAATTAGTGTTGCTGGTCCCTTAATTAGAAAAGGTTGGTGGTAGCCACTGCCATTAAACATAAGATGTCTTCTTAATTATACAAATACGGTACATTCGCTAAAACGAATGCAACCATCCAAACGATGTCATGGCTCCTAAATTATATTTGCGAACAAGACTATGTTTATAAAGACATAAAAAAATTCAGTACGTCTGAAACGACATAATTAAATTTAGTGGTAAAGCCAAACATTTCTTCACGGCAACATTGCATTCTAGCGAGACCTGTCTGGCCTTCTCCGCCCCCGTGAAGATGAGGATGTAGAGGGTTAATGAGGGAAAGGTGGGAGAGGGGCGCAACAGGCTAAAAGCAAATAACTCGTAAATTACCACGACCAGTTATTTTGGCCATATTCCTCCTTCCCCCCAGAGTGCGCGCACATGATTCACGCTCAATATTTAAAATTAATGAGTCCATCATAAAAGGAAGGAGGGTTTGGTTTGAGTGGGGGTAGGAAAGGTGGGATTTGGTATTGGGTAGGGGGGAGGTTTTGATGGAGGGAGGGGGTAAAGGGACATTCAAAAGAGTCAGCTTTATTTGGGGAGCACCCAACGAGCTTGGCGTGCCAGCGAGACACAAATCTTGAGAAAGATGCTCTTGGGCGAGAGGAAAATATTAAACAGAATTTCGACATATATTTCACTCCGACTGGGCAGTTGTGTGCGTGTGTGCGCACGCTGTCATCCCAGACCCGCGAGATGGCATTATTATAGCTCAAGATTCCTATTTCGGCGAGGGTGGGACAGAGGATGCCAAAATTTGGTTCCGTTCCGCTCTCAGTTCTCTTTAATTTTTGTCCGAACCAGATAAATTAGATTTTAGTACAAGGTTGAGTGTCAGTGCTGACTATTAGCGACAAACTATCGAACCAAGGATCGGATAGTTAAGGCGAAAAGTTAAGGAAATGCACCAGGGCCAAAGCCCATTACCAATGACTATGATATATAGTCCATGCCACTATATGAATGAAGGTCAGCCCTGCCTTTCACAAGGTCAGTCAACTAAGTTTAGTTTCACACGTCCTTAGCGACAGAGTACAAAAGAGTTCACCAGAAATTGTGGTTATGTAGTTCAATGCATCAGGCTCACAATATATTAGATTGTCAGTAACGAGGCGATCAATGTTCAAGCCGGATGTAGTATACTATTTTACACAAGTGATCTACCATCCCCTCTTAAGCCTAACGAGGGTGCACTTAATCTAAACTTTCCTCATCATCAATATCCCATAGATTAAGCTTGCTATTGAATGCCCTAATACAACATAATACAAAGCCACAATGACTGTGCGCCAAAATGAATACAGTAAAACCTTGTTAGACTGAACCCTGGTAGTCATAAATTCAGGATAATCCGAAAACAATTTTTGGAAAATGAGGGGGGAAAACAAATTAAGTCAAATTAAAAATACTCTATTTGTTAACAAACTCAAAGTTAAAAAGATAATATTAAGAAACAGTGATAATAAAATGCTAAATATTTACATGTTGTAGTCAACACAATTTGTTTTCCTGTAAGTAGAAATAATTATATTAGGGCCTACTGTAAAAAGAAATATTGCAAATGTAAAACAAAAATGTTATTTGCTGTACATCATCCAAATGAACGAAAGTTTTATAAAACTCATTAAACTGTAATTAGAAATCTGTGGAAATATTCTGTCTTCCGCTATATCCGAATTTTCGCTAATCCAAACAAGCTAATTAGTTCGGATTAATGACGTTCCACTGTATTAAATTCCACTAAGTTAGATCAATTCTATAATTAATCCCTACCAGAGATTTTTAAAAGCATCGAAACTTTTAAAAGCTGCCTGCAAATTCTTTTGCACCGAATTGGAAAGAGATATATTTTTAAATAGATATGAAATTGATGAGTAATTTGATTTAAAACATTATTGGGACAAAGCCACCTTTTCTACTACGGTTTTATTTAAAGGCCATTTTACACAAAGTTTGATTAGATTTTCAGTTTAATGAAGATAGAAGCAATGAGATCAAATTATCCAGCACCTTCTGCCTCTCCTCAAGTGTATTTTAATCAACAAAATATCACAAACATAGCCAAGAAACTATGATAAATATATTAAACTGTCAACACATAGATTAAGCCTTTGTAACAAATTATTCACACTGTATATAAATAGATATGTTTGTTAATAATGTAGACATTTCAAAACTCATATTTGTGACACAATGTTTATTCCTCTTGCAACACGAGGATTAATTAAAATATGTGTAGATGTGTCAAAGTAATAGACTTGGCAGACCTCTTTTGAGAGTTATGGCAGATTCGATCCTTTTAAATTAGTAGCATTCTGCGTGCTGGTTTTCACGTCCCGTATATCTACCGTCTTCGACCGTGTAATACAACCCTGGGAAAAATACGGCCCACGGGTCACAAGGGGCTGGTCAACGATTTTTATGCGCTCCGCAAGCTATAGATATTTACCTAAAAAAAAGGTAGTACGGAAATTACCAAATTAAAAAAAATATTATTGAATAAAATCCAATTTTATAAGGCACACTGATGAACATTTTTATAAGAAGTTTTATGTATATCAACTACTAATTTTACACCTGCCACATTGTTAAATTTTATGATGTATTGTTATATAATAATTAATAAGCTGCGTTTATTGAAAAATTGTATCCTACTTGGCAGATTATTCTTATATTTAAATTATTCTTAATGCAGCCATTGAGCCCAACAAATTTGCGCAGGTCTGCTGTAATAAGTTTAGTAGAACTTTTGGTAGGAAGATATTATTTTTAGTCTTAAAGAGCCGTTCGGATTATACGTATATGTACTAATTACTCCCATATATTAGGGAGTATAAAGCTGAATTTAGAGAGTTTACTCGCATTTGCGTGGAGAGTGGCAAACCACCATCAGTTCACCTGACCAGGATTTAAACCCCGATCTCTCCATCATCGGCAGTGCAGTATATTGCGAGAAAGATTTTTTTTAGACCATTCAATACCAGAGCGAGTGATAAGCAGAAACTTTTTAAAAAAATTTAAAAATGCAAATAACTTATTTTTTTCATCAAAATTGAAAACATTTTGCTTTTTTATTAGTATTATTATTGATATTACCTATCAAAAGTGACAGCTTCAGATCAAATGTATTTACATATGAACATGTGAGAATTGTTTTCGTTTTCATTCAATCAGAAATAATAACATTCAAATATCTAATAGATATCAAATATACAAAATAAAATTGTATGTGTGTCTGTACTATTAACAAAGGAAAATCTCAAACTCTGCTATAGTAATATTTAGACCAAACTCATTTTAAAATTATCCGAGTTAGAGGATTAGTTGACCTATTTCAGCAACTACTACTACTAATAAAATGCAAACAAGTGACCCTCCTCACTTTCCCAATCGAACAAATTTGTTTCTGAAACTATTGCTTTAAGAAAGTGTAGATTGCTAATCCATCGTATCTGTGTTAGTGGCTCAGACGCGAGGCCATCAATGGAAATAGCGGACTAGGGGCAAGAAAACATAAGTTTCCAGTGACAGAATTAAGAATATGTCCTCACATGGTTGAACAGCGGTGAATAAAATTAAATTGTTTATATTTTTGGTAACTGGGAGGAGGGCGGAGGATTGAAAAACAAAATAAACTATAACTTTAATTACTTAATTTAAAAAATCTATTAGCCTATCACTATGTTTTGCCTAGCTAAACCAGGGTTCTTAACCTTTTTACGAATACAGACACCAAATGGATTGCCTAACATGTCCCCATACCCCTTCCCCAGACTGTCGAATAATAATAATAATCAGTCCTATTAGGTACCACTATGATTTAAAAATATGTTAGTACCTTTGTTTTACTTTACATATTAATAGCTCAGAACAGAATAGCTGAAAGAAAATTATACTGATTCTATCTTATTCATTTATATAAAAACGGCAATTCACAAATACATATTCCATATTGATAACGCTGATGGTTTATTGCAATTTTTTTTTTAATTGTTCAGAGATTGCGTTCCATACCCCCTGTTCTAAACAATAGGCAGCCAGCATTCAATGTTAGCCATGTGCGAAAAAGATAAAAATTCGTTTAGTTCTTTCTTAGTGAATGTCTGAAACAAGATCTATCAGCATGGCCATAACCACGAGGGAGAAAATTTCCAGACTATAGTCCAGATTGAAACTGACAAGGGCGCTTATAAAAAATAACGAGTGTTTCATTTGTTTTAAATAATTACTTTTGGAAAGCACATTCCAAAAATAAATATAGTCAAGATTAAAAACAGCGTTTGGATAAAAATGTGACATAAATTTCTAAGCTAGATGCAGTTTTCAAGAGGAAAGAGTGAGGTTTAGATTTAAAGAGTCATCTACCCAACAGCGCTGGCCAGTTTCTGAATAAACTCCGTCCATATGGCAGGCGGTCTCAAGGTTACACTTAAAAGTGATGCAGTACATTAAAATAACAAAGTTTTATGTTCATATATTCAGGACATTTACATTTAAAAAAAATACACAGACTGACTGTAATGGCTGTTTTATGAAATAACGGGTGGGGGGGAAGAAATAATTCAGAACTTTGCAAACTTGCCATGAAGTTTGTAGAGTAAGAGATTTGTTTAAAATAGTGTCACATAGGATGTGATTAATATTTCTCTTCTCAATCTTGTAAAATCGAATAAAAATGAGTTAAAATGTTATAAAATTTAGCATGTTCTATAATATTGAGCCAGTTCTCATTATTTGAAACAGTATAATTGAGATATATGAGTTAATTAGATGCCAGAAACATAAAAATGTTATACTTAATTCTTTTTTACAATAACCCCTTATTTATTGTGTTATAATTTATGAAAATTACTATTAATAACACCATGAAAACGCCCACAAAGTTATATGTTTATTGAAACTTCCTGAAATGACTGTTGTGTAAACTATTACACTAGATTTATTTGTTTTATACTCATAATAAGGTTAACATTTATGTCTACAAAGTCAATTTATAGGTTTTTGTTTATTTTGATTAAGTATTCACGAAAAAAATAGCAGTAAATCTCGCGTTAACTCTTAATTGTATCTGGAATGATGGTATCATAGTCAAAGGCGTAGCTTTCACCAGATAATGGATTGCCGGTGATGGGAGGGTCAGGTTTCGAAACCTCGGCCAGGTGACACGAGGGTGGTTTTCCCTTAAAGGTTTCCCCTCGTGCCTCCACACGGGTCCCCTTATTCTACCCTTTTCACAACTTTTTGTGTAAGATTAAGGAGAGCCCGAACAGGTATGATATGATCGAACGTCTGTAATGCCAAAACGTTCTCTTCCTGTTACTATATGTCTTCAAGCTGATGGTCCACATGTAAAGTTAGGTACAATAAAAAAAAAGTGATGGCATATTCAAATGCTCAGAGACACAAGATTGGTTGGCTAAAGTGCCAGCCAGCTATCTCAACTTGTTTATAACTAGAGGAACATGTTTTCCAAGTAAGAATGTACCTGGGGGAACAGATTTTTCAAGTATGAGTATACGAGAGGGATAAAGATATGAGTGAACATTTTTTACATTCAACTTTAACTTTTATAAGATCAAAGGAGTCGTGTAATAAATTAGTTCATGCAAGTTTTGATTTTTATTTGAGAAATTAGGCTTTAATTATTGAAACACCCGGTAATCTAAAGATAAAATAAAATATTATGTTTGTGGTTGAAGAAGTATATTATTATTATTATTATTATTATTATTATTAGCTCTGCGTCTTACTACCCGTTCGGGTTATACGCACTTACGCTAATGTATAATGGCAGGGTGATTGTGAGATGGAATGGAGGACCTACAGTTTAACGTGGGATCCGAACCACGGTGGAGGCCTGGCATTCCTCACATTCACAAGTTGTGATTAATACACGTCTTGTCAGAGGTGAAGGAAGGGTTTGGAAATCAGATACATTTGTGTCAGGACCTAGGATTGAGCCCCGGACCCTCAGCATAGAAGTCTGACACTTTACCCCTAGACCGCCAGGTCACCAAAAGTATATATAATTTTTTTTAAGAAATCGGGAAACTTTACACCTCTAGATGAAGAAGTCGAGAATTTGGTCCAAAACATGGCCAGTTACTATGAATATAGTTTTACACTTGGGAATTTTTCATCCGTACTTCAGGTTGATTTAGACTCACTTTTCTCATCCCATGTCCTTTAAAAAATAGCCCCAATGTGCGGTAACTCAGTACGACATGTAACATCCTCCCTCCCTAGTTGCTCTCGAATAAAAGCGAGCAACCTCATCTGGACAAGTACAAAGTCTAGGATCTAACGCCTGCCAGAATAAGTTTTGGTGGTGACAAAGTAACACAAAAACTGTGGCGACCATACACTTACCATCAGGTTTGATATTATCGAACGGGTCTGTTCCCTTATCTTCTGAGTTAAAAGGTGTGAGTCTATGATGGCAGTGGCACACGCATACATTTAAATTGAAGGGGTAAGGGGAGGGGGCCTTATAGTGTATCGATGCTATTATTTCTGTAGTTAGTTTCCAATGTGGAATTTTAGAGTAACTTTTAATTTATGAAGAACCTTTTGAATATCAAGTTATAAGCCTGGTCCACAGACAAGGAAACAACAGCTACACAGCATTTCTTGAGCCAGATTCAGTACTTGGGCACTGAGACCATTGGATGCAGTCCTCGGTGATAACAGAACTTCCAAGCGATATATATATATATTAAACTCACTCTCAACATGTTATTTGTAAAGGCTATAAAGCTGGATAACAGGTTTACCCACCACTCATAGCGAACCTATTTGACGGTACTTGAAGATTGTTTACAACTAGACAATTTGCAAATTCACTTGAACCAAAAAAAAAAGTACCACTATACCTGTATTATATGTTTTATTTGTGATGTGCAGTTTGAGTAGGCGCGCCTAGGGAGTTTGGTCTACGAGAAGAGAGGTGGGGCCGCTATCCGAACCTAGCTTTGTGAAAGCCTGTTGAGTGCCACTCAGAGGCAATTTTTGTCTAATCAAATTATGTTTAAACTGAACTACTTTTAAAATGCCTGCTTGATATTGATGTTGTCACTTTGGACTGTACCTATCAATCCCCGTGTCGAAGGACTTTAGCAATCCCAAGAAGTTAAACCATTTTAACTTATATGTTGTGTATATGGTATATTTTTGTCTGTGGCCTGGTCATACAAATTGTAGCCTATTATTTCTCTCCCCCTTCACTCATCCCTTGACTGTGACACTTTCTGTTAGTCAGTAATGGCATTAGTCAACCGCCAACACTACAGTAGCTCATTGTCAGACTCTGTCAGGAAAAACAAAACATTAAAAATAAAATAAAAACAAGTTGTCAACCCTGACCAATCAATCAAAACTGTGAATGCTATTAAAGGTGTACTCACATTCCTTGTTCTTATCCATGGATTTCTGAAGAGGCGAGTCGTCTACCTCGACTTTGGGCGGGGAGAGGGGTAGTAGTCCCTGAGTGGAATGGGATCGGGGCGAACTGGGGCCGGTGTCGGGGGTAGAAGAGGCAGAACCACCGCTCCCACCCTCGGCCATAGCTGGCGACCGGGTCAAGTTGTAACCCTGAAAAGTTTATAATAACCATGTACTGTCTTGTCTGGAAGGGTATGTAACGCACACCTCCTGAGCACAACACAAATATTGATAAGCTACTTACAAACTAACCTAACTTTGGAAGTACTCCCTAAATAACAATCCCTAACACCTAACTGGATCATACCCCCTCCTCTCCCTCAACCATGGCAAAGATATTAGTGGTTTTATGGTTTACTCCACATTATGGACATTGTGTTTGTATTTTGAAATGAAAATCCCTTTAAAATTACTTATAGAGCCAATAAATGTGCATAAAATGTTTTTGGGCCCCTCTTTCCTCTGGTGGTCCATATGTGGTGTGTGTCCCCCCCTTAACCTTCCACCTAACCTCTAAAATTTAAATCCAGGCCTCATTCCTGAACAGAAACACCCATAATCGAACCTGGGTCTCCTAGACTTGCGGTCAAACATAGTGACTGCTTACTTAACTGCTTTGACAAGTTTAGGAAAATTACACCATCCAAACCTCAAGAATGTTAATTTAATAGTTAAGAAAGGAAACCAACCCAAATATACAGTAATGTATAATTGCCATAAAAAATCGAACATGGGACTCTTATATAAGAAGGTATTTACGCAGTCTGACAACTTAGCTCAGTCGGTAGTGTGTGTCTGTCTGCTGAGCTGCCCGCGGTTCGATCCCGGCATGACTGAAAAATATATAATTGGTGAAACGTGGGTTTTCTCTGTTACACAGATTAATTAGCGACTGGGGGCTGGATGTTGTGTGTTATAGATTTAAGTTAGTTTATAAGTCATGTGCTGATATAATCAATTGGTTCAGAAGGTGCATATTAAATACCTTGAGTAAATTAAATACATTTATGCATTACAGATTGAGCTTGATCCCTGACAATGGCATTAATGAAGCCAGATGTTTATTTTTATAGCTGTTTAAAAACAAAATCTTCTCTATGCAGCTTAAGGCATCTTACTTTTTATTATTTACTTTAGCACCGCGTCTTACAACCTATTCAGGTTATAAACATATGTACTAATCATGCTAATGAGTTAGAGATGAGGAAGGTTGAGTTTAGAGGAAGTGTGCCAACATTTGGGTGGAGGTAGGAGGGAAAACACTTATGGGAAAACCACCATTAGTACACACGACCGGAAATAAAACCCCGATCTCCCTGTCAAAAACAGTCTAGTTAACACGAGAGGGACGCATTTAGACCATGAGACCATCAAAGTAGCACCTTACCTTGAACCACTCCGGGTAGATTGCAACGAGAGTGTCGAGCAGATCCTGGTCCAGCTGGATCTTCCAGAACAGATTGCCGCTGTCCACCCTATGGCTGGACTCTGAAACAAGGAGAGCGACAACCATGACAACACAACACCCACTCTCAACACATCACAATTTTTAGTAAGTAGGTTTCTGGCAGGAAGAAACGTCTAAAAAATAAACATTTAGATTCTCCGTCAACACAGATTTTTTTTTTATCAGCGCGTCTTCGCATATGATATGATTACTCTAATAGGGTAAGGATGTGTAAGGAAGCATTCTAGAGGTAATCTATCCGTATTTGCGTGGAAGGAGAGTGGGAAACTATTTAAGGAAAGTCACTCTCAATCAAATCAACCGGGATTCAAACCCCGATCTACCTGCAAACAGTAGGCCAGTCTGACACGAGAATGATGTGTTAGACCATTCGGCTACCGAAGCGGTTATATTTTAGTTTTATTTAAAAGGCAATAATATTATCTATTTAAAAAAAAGCTGCAGATCACGTCACTTTTCGCCTGGAGAGTAGTAGTAGTATATTCCACTAAAGGGAGAAGGGGAGGGAATCGAACCCTGACTTCTCGAGCTAAATCTGACAATAATGTGTGTTATAGGTTATGCTCCAATTAAGATATAAATACGCGATACTTCAGGGGTAATACAGATATATATGAGCGATTATAATGTTTTAATGTAAATCAATGAACATTTTAAATTATGAAGGAACCGTAGCTGTGACCGAATGGTCTAAAGAACTCGATCACAAAAAGTTTTTTTTAAATCATGGTGGCGCGTTGATCATCAGAGTTATTAGCAATTCAAGAACAAAATAAAATAAAATTGCAGTAAATAAGCCGCTTGCATGAATTTACGATAGTATGTTAATGCATTACCCATATCCTTATTAATTATGTAAAACATTCACCATAGAGATATTTTGAACCAAATTGTTTAAGCTATTTTAAAAATTAGGTCATTATTAAACTACCCCTAATTTTAGGACTGGAATCAAAATCATTATTTGGCTTCAAATTATGACCAATATAATAATCTAAATATCGAGTATGAACCAAATCCATAAAACCGTTTCGGCTGTAGGAAAAATAGATTACAGATTATTGTATTATCCACTTTGAATTCGGTGACACAAGAAACGTCACGACCCATTA
Organism: Timema genevievae; assembly: GCA_902155825.1. Taxonomy (NCBI): domain Eukaryota; kingdom Metazoa; phylum Arthropoda; class Insecta; order Phasmatodea; family Timematidae; genus Timema; species Timema genevievae. The sequence continues at coordinate 81,660 of CABFWO010003390.1, forward strand.
TAATCTAGGCGATTACATTGTTTTCTTGAGAAAGTAGAAAAATTAGAGGATGACGTTACCCAACACAGTAGGCCACGGAAAGCCAGAAGTAAACTACAATCCGATTTTCATTGGAAGCCCATCATTTGAAAACTGAAAACTCATGTTGCCACAGTGATGGAAATAAAAAAATTAAAAGTGTATCAATTTTACATTCTTAGTCAGTTTAGTTGGTATTGCAAAGACAAATTGTACAGTGATCCATAAGGAAGTACTATCGCAATCTTTTGCTAACATTTTGGATGAATTTTATCTTTAATTAGATCAAATAAGACATATTTCTAGAATCCCAAATTTTAGTGACTTTCAATCAATGTTGGTGGTCGAAAGTATTTTTCCTAAACAAATCAGGGTTTGGTTACTACCAGAAGTTACCCACTTACCACGGCGTGTTTACCTAGCAGTTCAGCGACCCCGAGAAATCAAGACGAAGGTTCGCGACAAAACCGGAAACGGGTCCCGCCAAACATAAAGTTCTTATTTCCGGTTACGGCCGTGTCATTCACTTATAATACGTCACTTTATTGGCTGATTAAACGGGAGGCGGTATGGGTCTATTGCTAGTTAAAACAAACATGATACGCTCAACACAAGGTTATTGACGAGAGGAAAAATACCAGCATTTTCTTGGAGAAGGAATAGGAAAACACACTGTCGAAAAATCAGCCTCCAGTAATCCCTGCATACTGTGGTACACGCTACACGCCAGTGCTGAGGTACTGTCTCATTTTAAAAAGAAATAACCTTTTCTGACAGCTAGAAAAGTTACTACATCTTCTTCCGTTTGCGCACATCAAGTCAAGTCATCTGCAGCTGTCACTTTTGATGTATTTGATCAAAACTTAAAAAATAAACACTCATAATATAGCAAAGTGTTATCATTGTTGTAAGCGAAAAAATGAGTTGTGTTTTCTAAGATCTAAGAAAATCCTACTATAGCTAGGATAGTTTAGTGCTGTTCAAAAGATTCTTTTCGATCATATTAAAAATAAACAAACTATAACATTTACATCTCGGCCGTATTTAAATAAGCAAACTAAGAAACAAACGTCAATGAATTATTAGTCAAATACATTTATTTTAGTTCCAAAATTTCAAGCGGGCTTTTTTAAAAGAACAAACTTATAAACTAATTAACGTTTAAAAATACACTTACCTCAGAGCCAATGTTATTTCCTACAAGCCAAGAAGGACAGGGTGCAAATAAATTAACCCCTAAGGGAGTTAATATTTGTAACTATTTTGTCAAAAATAGTCCAACTATTATGATGGTAGATAAACATAAATACATTCTCTACAAAATATAAAAATAACTACCTAAAATCGCAACCCAAATTAGCCAGGTTTAAGGCCAATCTATTTTTAATGCAACCAAAACATTGATCAGTGGTGCAGTTCCAGCCTAGGTCTTCTCTTCTTTGCGTCCTCTTTGGATGATTAATAAGTAACATTTTTTTTACCAACGTGTCAACAAAGCTCTTATACTTTTTTTCTTCTTTAGACGGTTCTTACGTAACATCTAAGTACAGTGTCAACAAAGCTAGGCTGTGCTTTTTTTCCTCTTTGGACGGTTCATAAGTAACATCTCAATACAGCGCCAACAAAGATTGGATGTGCTTTTCTTCCTATTTTGACATTTCATAAGTAGTATCACAAAAATGTTCCAACAAAGCTCAGCTGATATTTTCTTCCTCAGTGGACGGTTCATACGTAACATCTCAATACAGCGCCAACAAAGATTGGATGTGCTTTTCTTCCTATTTTGACAGTTCATAAGTAGTATTACAGAAATGTTCCGACAAAGCTTGAATGGTATTTTTCTTCTTGTTTGGACGGTTCATTAGTAACATCCCAGTACAGCGCCAACAATGATCAGATGTGCATGTGCTTTTCTTCTTATTTGGACAGTTTATGAATAGTATTCCAGAAATGTTCCAACAAAACTCAGCTGATATTTCTTCCTCGGTGGACGGTTCATACGTAACATCTCAATACGGTGTCAACAAAGCTAATCTGTTGTTTTATTCCTCTTTGGACTGTTCAAACGTAGCTAGAACTAAAGGTCAAAGTTACGGTGAACATACTATACAGTGCATCATGGTATAGCGAGAAGTGAAGCCCTCATGAGTAGAAGTGGTTGTTCTAGGAGTGGCGGTGTCAAGCAGACGGGCGCCGCACGAGCATTCAGTATAATGACCACCGCACCGGAGCGCGTGCCCCGGCTCGATCACCGCACCGCAAGGTCTTGTGGTCATCTGAGACTCGGCGTGGGAAGCTGTCCTCGCTCCCACGTGGGAGGGGAACAGGTAACAAAACATATTTGCCTCACCTGGTGGAGTAGGATAAATCATACGTAGAAATTGTTATGTGACGGTTCAAAATGTAAATCCACTGGAAATCATCTTGAAGGGAATTGTCTGCTTACTTTTGGGAAAGAGCGTTGCTATTATCTTCTGTTTGCGTAATCAAAATTATTTTAATCAAAGACCATCGCTAATGAAAAAAATTCAAGATACAGTTTCTATGTTTCCATTAACAATTTCTTACTCCAGCACAATCAAAGTTACACGGTTTGGTTTTCGTGTTTCTACTTACTATTACAAAAATATTCAATGAATGATTACTTATGTTTTGTTAGTACTCCATGTTCTAGATTGGTTTTTATCATTACTATTATATTATATCATACTTTTTTTGTAACCGCGGGTTGTATATATTAATTATGTTAGTGGACTAAGACTGAGGAAGGAATAATTTAGAGGAATGTGTATGAAGAAAGAGTTGGAAACCCCTAAGAACATCCGATCGGGATTCGAGCCCCGACCTTAACGTCATCGGTCAATCTAGTGCGAGTGTGACGATTTAGATCATTCGACCACCGAAGAAAGTGGCGTTATTATTGAATAAGCTAATTTGTTGTATGTATTATTTGTGTTTTTTGCGCGAACAGCTGTGTGGGTAGAATTATAAGTGTGTTGTTAAGGTGGGGGTTCAGGGGACGCGAGAAAAGGCCAGTGTTTTTTCAGTTTTTATAGTAAAACTTTTTTGGGTCAAAATGCATCAAATATTGCTTCAGTACAAACAAGGGATTTAATTTTATTCACATGGTGATATCAACAGTAGTATATTCGTCATGAGCATGGTGGAATTATCTAAGAAACTTTTTAAATGGAGAGAAAAAGTTGTCATGAAATTCCAGGTCTTCCTTGACAGAAATTCAACAATTGGTTGATATCACCATGTGAAGAAAATTAAAATATAACTGCTATATAAACGGTAAAAACACTGGTCTTTTGTCGCGTTCCCTACATCCCCACCTTAACAGCCACCATTTTAGAACAAGACCTATTAATATACAATTTATGTTTTATTTTATTCCATGATGTTTTTTTAACTAAGAGTGAAGTTTTATACACAAAATGTTAAGTAAATCGAATATTTAAATTGCATCTAATCCACTTTAGTGATCGCAGGGTCTAAGCTAAAGCGTTACTCTTGTAATAGACTGAATTGTCGATAAAGGAGAGACCAGGCTTCGAATCCAAGTCGGGTGTAATGAATGGGGGTGGTTTTCCCTCGATTATTTTTCAGTCTCAGTCTACAAATGTGGGTACAGTTCCTCTAAAGTATACCTTTACTGTCCCAATTAAATTAGTGTAAATATGCGGAAAGTCCGAAACAATAGTATGGCAAGGTGCCAAAAGAAAAAAAGCATTTAATATTTCAGTATTATATTCCAATATACACTATTACAAATAAGTGTCAGCACTGTCAATTCCAATTGGGAACATAGCCTAATAGAATTTGTTATCGGAGCCTTCGAGATTAAAATACAAAACTTAAGGTTGCATTGTGCAACGAAAGCTCCCACTTCCGGTGTACGAGTTTATCTAAAGAGGAAAAATGAGACGTGGTTTAAGTAAAAGGAACAGGTATTTTTTTTAAAAGGAACGGACATAAAATGAAAGTTGCTATTTTATTTTGTATGTTAAAAAGTACCAAGATACCAAATTTAATCAAAATTGTTAGCGCGATTTTTGAGAAAATCGATTTAAAAAAATTTTTTAGCCCATCAGTAACTACCCTTAATCTTAGGGTTTGATATCTAATTCCAAAACTCTTCGGGAGAACATTATTAAGACTCTTGATACCAAGTTTTAGCCCGATCGGTAAAATGGTTTCGGCTCTAGGCCGGGATACAAACAGACGAAATCGCTAAAACAACTTTTTCAGTTTCAAGGGGTCATAAAACTTACAGATTTATCTAAACCCCGAGTTCGCCAAAAATTAACTCAATTGTAGGATTCTGGCGTGAGAAACTTTTAGAAAATACTGTTGTTTTTTTTGCTGTCAAAATAAAGTTCTATTTTATTATTGGGATTATTTTATAGGTATTGAAAATAACCATCCAAATTTACAACTTTGCAGAACACACGACTTTACGTACAAATATATGAAAATTGTTTTAAATTTTATAACTTCCAACAAAGTTCCTCACAATCTAAATTTGACTACCTTAGCTTGCTTGTATTTTTTTTTCCTTAGCTTAGTTTTAAGGTTTTACTTGTGTTTATGACAATAGCGACTGATTTTGTGGTGACAAGTTTTTAAGCCCAAATTGAGTTTTCAATTTTTTTTTAATGTTAAACCATGAGCCTTAACTCATGGAGTCTATGAGAGTATCTCAAATTCAAAAAATAAGTATGTATATAACTAGACTTACAACACTATTCAGTTTAGGCCAAGACCCTGAGATGAGTCAACCACAGAGTCACATTTTGCCTCGACCTGTACGGTCTATGTGCCGTAGCAAACGGCGGCACATCCATCTGGCCGGACCGGTTCTTTCACGCCAAACTAACAGGAATACAAACATTTCAATTCTTTAAAAAAACATTTTCCTTCGCATATAAACGTCGCCTTATGGTAGTTTATACAGACATTTCCAGTGAGCTGTAGTATATTTGGTACACGGTAACTTTGGCCTGTACTTTTTTTTTTCACAGCTTCTTACTATCCGTCCAGTAGGGGTGTGCGAAGTCCACCTTTTCAATTCGAATACAGAGTCCCAAATATCCGACATTCCACTTTATCCGACATATCTATATAAAATGTGCTAATTTCGTGACCTTACGTCAAGGAAGAGAAGCAAAGCTGGGAAACAAACTTCAATCAACAATTTTTTAAAGTGACTTTTTCATTTTGCATACTAGAGCACATTAATATAATAAAATTTACATTTAATCATTGATTTAAAATCCTTGGTTCTGTTTACATTAATAAAATAATAGCTTTGTAATTTTTTGCTTAGTTTGTATTATGAAATAATTTCTTACCCTTATTTAATATTATTCTACACTCTCATTTAATTGTGATTTCTTTCTATCCATTCTCTCCCCTGTTTCCGTATTATCCAACATTTCGCTTACCCGATCACCTGTCGGTCCCGTTTAGGTTGGATATTCGGTTCTCTAGTGTATATGAAATATTCTAAACCCGAATCGAAGTTCAAATATTTTTTGTTGATTGTTTTATGATTAAATAAAATACAATGTGGTTATTTATATAACTTTAGGCACTAAAATTAATATTAAAATGTTTTACTGTATAATTGATTGCCAAATTTTATTTTAGTCTGATAAAATAGTTATTATCACAACTTACAACAGCTTGGAATAGCAATAAATGACAGTATATTAATATTTTTATTGGCAAAGATTCGTAATTGTCGAAGCAGGAATTTTTTTTTCGGAACAAGTCGAAGCTGATATTTGTTTCGAAACCAAGTCAAAGTTCCTAAGATTCACACACTCTTACCCTCCAAGTTATAAAACACTCGATTAAACTATCGAAGTAAATATTAAAAAGTCAACCGTTATAAATAATAAATAGGGTCATAATTTAAGGCCGAGTTTGGGATGTACATGTAGATAGAAGAATGGCCCTGAGCACGGGACGAATCCTAGATAGCTCAGTGGTAGAATATTGGCACGGTAAGCCAAAGGTCTCGGGTTTGATTCCCATGTTCATGTGTCATTTTTTAAACTAATTTAAATGAATTGAATTGTGGTCTCATCCATAAGGACAGTGCCGTAATTACAATGATTTGAAAACTGGGCTTTGATAATCATTGAATACTTTATTAACTTGACATTTAGTTCGCATGCCAACCGCTGCGGGTGGAAAAGTTTCTAAAAGAGCACCAATAATAAACATTATTCCAAAATGGCATAACATGAGGTTTTTTTCTAAACATAGGCTAAACAAAGTTTGAAATTAATATTATTTCTATATTAATATTTGGTGAGACTATATGAATTGTATTTAAAAGTATTTTAAAATCAACGCAGTCATATTTCATGAATTTATTCTACGAAAGTAGCCCAAAACTTTGTTCGCTCGCTGTTTCAAAGTTATTCAACCTGTACCTTTAAACAAAACGAATAGGCATATTATTATTTGTATTTATTTATAAGCTAAACGCCAAGGCTAGCCGCATCGGTGGGCACGCGAACTAAACGTAAGTGTTGTCTATTTTGATTTGTCGGTGATGGGGATGTTGAGGCTAGAATAGTCACCAGATGTACTGAGGTTATTTTTTCTCTATATAAATGGTTTTTCACACAAATACATTTCCTTAGCAGTACCCGATTTGTGTAATTAAATGGATATATTTCAGATGGATAGTAAAACGCAATGGCTTAGTTTACGTGACCATCAGTGCGGGTTTTGTACTAAGGCTGAGCGCCATATCACACACTAACGTGATTGTATTACCTTAATACGGTAAAGTACTTAACACAAAATATGAGTCCTATAACCGCAGATATTGAAGATGAAGCCGGTAAAGACAGAACAGAAATCCGCTACGGACCTAATTAGGTATTTTTTCCAGCATAATGCTACGACACTATAAGCCAGTGGCTTTTCTGACGCTCGGGGACCCAACCTCTAGAAAGCCGGCCCCCGATTCGCACCACCACTACGTTGGGAACTGAGCCTTTTCACCGGACATGAGCCTAGGCTCATGAGTGCCATTCCGGTCTACTCTGTGCACCCAGAATAAAACCAGGACCAGCCCTCCCATGCCAGCCT
>CABFWO010003391.1:0-12619 GCA_902155825.1 Timema genevievae
CCCCGCGACGAGATGGACTACGAGGGTGACGGTGGTGTCTCAGTCACCAAGACGTCGTGGACCAGTGATGACGGCTCCTCCACGGCCCTCCCTGGCACCAGGAGACACCTGTTCGACATCCCTCAGGAGGAGCTGCCGTGCTCCAGCACACTCAAGAGCAAGAGTCTCGACATCACCCACGATACAAGTCTCGGGTACAAGTTCGGTCAGGACCGGGGTTCGAGTCCTAACGAGGGGACATCGGTCGGGGTGCGGGCGTTTTCGGCCGTCCTAGCGTTCTCCGGCGCCGCCGTCGCATCGTTATTCGTGTGAGTACCTTTTACGTCCCCAATGGAGGATTCTGTGGAGAAGAGAAAACTTTAAAAAATATATTATCGTTTTGTGTTGTGACTGACTCCTATCGCGAGCGTTAGAAACTTGGAGAGAATAAATGAATAGAACAGGTTGATGCGAGTGGAATAGGTTGATTTAAAGGGAACAGGTTGATCTTAAAGGAACAGGATGACATATATCAGACTGTGCTTTTTAAATTAAGTACATCGTTACTTTTGATAGTTTATGTTTAAAATATAAACTTTTATTTTGTGTGTTTGTGAAAGAAAGGAGTCTATATTATTTTACAACCTTCAAACTACATCTAAGAATTTGATTAATTTTTTATTAGCGATATGTTTAGTGAATCTGTATAATCAAAATTTATTTTTGCCAAGGTACGACAGACTATTTGAACATCAAAGTCTACTCGACATTTGTAAAACAATTTACTCCTTCCTTTTTTAATGTCACCTCCTACTTGCGGTTATTTCGAATGTGAATGGCATTTCTGAAACTTCAAAACCAATAAAACAATTTATCATTTATCATAGTAAAAATATTATTTTCTGTTAAATAATAATTTTATTTATTTGAGGAACGTAAGATTTGTCTTACTCGCCGAATACTTTGGGCTGAGAGATGCAATATTTTGCGTCAAAAGTCGTTTAGAATGAGCTAATTTTACTTTACCGTACATTTGTTTTATCAATTAAAAAATTTAAAATACAAGGTTTTTATTTCCCTCTCTCCTCCAATTTCTTATGATTAATTTTTATTTGAGGTATTTAACGTGCACTTTCTGAACCGACTGATTTTATCAGAACGCGACTTACAAACTAACTTATATCTAGGACAGACACAACATCCAACCCTCCGGCCGTGAATTCACCAAAGTGTTAAAGGGGAAACCCACATTTCACCAATGATACATTTTTCGGCCGAACCGGAAATCGAACCGACTGACCTAAAGCGTCAGAATATTTGCGAATCCGTGTATTAAAATGACAAACCACTGTTCTTATTAATTAGGGCATGATTTATAAACGGCTGCATTGCGTTTTAATAGTTCCAGGACATGGTCCCCTTAACCCAGTGGTCCTAAAACTTTCTTTTTGTTCACGGCACACTACTATTATTCGTGAATCCTCGCGGCACACTGAACGTGCAGGTTAGCGACACCAAGGGATATTCGCGCATGCGCAGAGTCTCTCTCATTTGAACGGGAAATGCGCTTGTCCTCTATTCTACCACGAATTGAACTTTTGTGTAAGAAACGACCAGATTCTTATTAATTGACTCAACTCTTTGATTTTAAACCGTCAAATTATTTGGAAAATAAATATATTGAAGCTTTCGAACGTTTACCCCTTATTTCGTTCTAAAAATTAATATTTAATAAAAATCCGCTTCGGTGGCCGCATGGTCTAACGCGCCTCTCTCTCAGTAGACTAGACTGACTATGACGGGGAGATCGTGACTCGAATCTCGGTCAGGTATACTGAGGGTGGTTTTCCTAAAAAAAAATCCACTCTCCTTCCACGCAAATGCGGGTACACTTCCTCTAAACATAACCTTACTAATCCCTAAAACTATTAACGCAATGAGTAGCCTACATAAGCATGTAACCTGAACGGTTAGTAAGACGTGGTGCCAAAATATATATAATGAACATAACGTTCAGAATTTTGCGGCGTACCCTTTGAGAATCACTGCCTTAACTTAAATTTACTAACTAATAAATCAAGGGTATTCGGGTGAGAAACGGGAGTGGGGAGGGGGGCTAAGTATTCAAAAGCACCCCCCTCTAATACCTCATTTGAGAATCAGTCAGCAGTAGCTAAAGCTCTACCCGGGGCTTTACTTCAGAGCCGTTCAACGATTCATCAGAGTCGAGATAATCGGTTAATTTTCAACAGTGCACACCTTCCCGCAGCTGTAGTGAACACATCACTGGTTCTCTAACTGGTCACCAGGGCTAGCTAGTTGTGACGGATAGCCAGGGACGGACGTTTGGACACGTGTGCGGCCACGTGAGAAAATATAACCTCAACAGTTCTAATTTGATGAGAGTTGGTTTTTTTTTTTTTACAATTTTATATACATGTCCTTCGGCTATGTTTTTACTACGGTTCATTAATTCGAAGAGGTTTATTCATGCCTAAACAATATTGTGATGTGAAATCTATTAATAGCAGAAATTGTGTTTTTCATTTTATAATAAAATATGAAACGTATAGAAAACAAAATTAGTTGGGGATTTTTTTTATATTCTTTACCTGCTTCAGTTACCAAACGAGCTAAAGGCGTCACTCTAGTGTTAGACTGGCTGCCGATGACGAGGAGCTCAAGGTTCAATTCCCAGTCGGATCTACGGAGGGTAGTTTTTCCTCAATTGTTTCCCACTCTCCTTCCACGCAAATGCGGGTATATTAGGCTTACCTCTAAATTTTATTTTTTATTTGAGGTATTTAATGTACACTTTCTGAACCGACTGATTATATCAGCACACGAGAATTTCTATGAGCGAGAGCGAAAGGGCGAATCAATTTTGCCGGGAGAGGTATTTTCAGGGTTATTTTACATACCACAATTGACATAGGACTGACAGCTTTACTTACCCTCCGAAAGAAGTTGTGCTACGGATTTTTATAGCTCAAGAAAAAACCCGTCGACCGCGGCTGGGTTTGAACCCACGAACATTGAATTCCAAGGCGTGCAATTTACCTCAAGACCACCTAGGTTGACTATTACCTCTAAAATGCTTCCTTCCTCATCCCCACCCCATTTGAGTAATTATAATATGTGTGTACAACCTGAACGGGTAGTAATGGGATGAAATAAAAAGTATATTGTGAGATAATCTCAATGGTTAGGCAACCGCTTCTTATCGCGGTCTTTGAAATGCGTTCCTTTACAAAATTACCTTGACTCGTCTATTGTTTTAGCTCTCGAGTAGCTCGAGACAAAATTTATGACATAATTGAAATGAATGTTTTAGGGGCTTGAACCATGTCAAGGGAATAATAACTTTCGACGTTTCGGTTATAGTTGCATCACTCATCATCATCATCATCATCTCGGATGCGTGAGGAAACAAATTGTGTGGACAAGAATTTGAACTGAATTTATAGACTTTAATGGTGATTTACCTCAAATGAATGTATTGCTGTACAGCTGAAATGTCAGAAGTTATTAATTATTCCCTCGACAAGACTTTAAGTCCGAAAACATTAATTTCAATTAATTAAACCCCGTACGGAAATCGGGAAGCAATCCCCTGTCCACAGATTAAAACAGACAAGTGACGTGTTTGAGTGAACTTTGTCAAAATTTAAAAAAAAGAATGAGGTATTTAACGTGCAATTTCTTAACCGACTTATTATATCAGAACACGACTTATAAACGTACTTAAATTTAGAACAGAACAAAAGGAACTTCACCCACTTATTAACAATGATACATTTTTCAGCTGGGAATCGAACACAGGATCCTTAAAGTGGGATTGACGGGGACGCGATAAAAGATCAATATTTTTTTGCCGTTTTAATAGCATTTTTTTTCGGCATACAAATAAAATATTGCTTCAGTATAAACGTAGAGTTTAATTTTCTTCGCATGGTGATATCAACAGTTCTTTAATATCTCTCATGAACGTGTTAGCATTTGCCCTTTTGCCCTTAGCTTGCAATTCCTACCATCCCACACTGGGTAGGTGTCTGATCACCTGGAGTAAATCTGGGGGCCAGGGGGTAAACAGGAACCTCTATTCTTTGCTCGAACTTCTTGAACTTCTCGATCTGAATTAAGGACCGAGAGTAAACTCCGTAAAATAACGGCCACTTTGGTTTGCTCTGGCTTGTCACGTGCTCGCTGACGTCACAAAACAAATCAACGCCATGGGGCCACTTTTGAGTTCTTTTTGGTCACACAAACACAATAGAGAGAGAGAGAGAGAGAGGAGATTAAAAAAAACCGAACATGGTAATTGCCTTACACAAGTAGTTCTCTACGTTAGCACAATTTAACTTCCCCAAGAGCCTGTCAACAAACAACAAAGAATGTTGCGGTTAGTAACGGTATAAGTCACAACCTCGTGGACAAATCCAAGTGCTCCCTGTTTTACTACCCGTCCGGGGAGGTAATGTTTTGAGGAAATGTGTCTGAATTTGCGTGTAGAGAGAGAGTGGATAAACATTTAGTACAATTCGATACACTATGATGGTATTCGAACCCATACCTCTCCGTTGGAGACGGATTATACCAAATGAGACGGACGTCTTAATCTGTGCACACCGATGTGGTTCTCACGAAAATTATCAGATTTGTTTGAGAGAAACTAACATAGCATGATTAAAATCAAAACTTTCTAAACAATAACAAACAAACAGAAATGTTAAAATTGAATTAATTTAGTTTAGTTTATATGAATTTTAAATGCGTTTGGAGGGAAGGGGGAGGTATAAGGAAATTCATCGTTGGTTCCCAAACTATGGAGCACGATACCCCGGGGGCTAGGGTGAGGTCCAAAAGGTTATTTTTTTGTTTTAGTACAATCACTGGTTCTCGAACGATTAGTTCAAAACAATTTTTTTTTAATGAGAACTGAATTCGAATTTTCTGAAAGATTCGTTCGTTTGTGACTCTGAGGAAAGATAGCCCCGAGTGCGTTCACCATCATTGTTGAGTGGTTAAGGTGCTGGCCTCTAATAAATAAATTATATCAACCTTATTAGCCTACACACATAATATTTGTAAGGTAATGATTTATTGTTTAGACTTTTAGCTTTGTTTAGAGAAAAATAAATCTTAGTATTTGGCTGTTCCACATAACTGTTGTGTCACTATTTATTAGCTTTTATTTAATCGACACTTTCTAACCCAGAGTTGGTTAAAACAGAGGGAACCCTGTAGAAGCCCTTAAGTTGATATTTTATAGTCATCTTCCAGGCCTAAAAGTTCGATAACTATAAACAAAAATTACAATTTTGGACAAGTAGAAACAAATTATTTCGACATTGCATTAACAAAGAATGTGGAACCAGGTGAAAGATTCTGAAATTATTATATATTTTTTTAAATATGGGTGTGCATAGTTTAAAAGTTTGTGAACCGTTTTATTCACACGTATTAACTCCGTTCTACAACCTCAGTCGAATATAATATTTTAGAATTTTTTTTAATAGTACATGATGGGTAAGAATCTCGTATATTACGCTCTGCGTCCTATACTGTATAATATATACGCTCCTAATCAAATTCACTGACGCTCTCATCAATGCGCTCTCTTAGCCATCTTTAGTACTATCTTGTATTTATCTTCAAGGTTTCGATAGCTCAGTCGAGAGAGCAGTGAAATAAAACTTAAAATGACAAGCGTTTTAGTAATTAAATATTTTGTAAATTAATTCATGTTTTATTAGTATATTTAATACACACGAGGACTGAATATTTACAAATATAATGTTTAATTTTTTTTAAACTTGAGAAATAAATTGTGGAAAATTAAAAGGGGAATTTCTGGTCAATTTAACAGATACCGATAGGCAGGCTTTTCAACAACAAATACCTACTTGAACCTATCGATGGATGACAGCGTTGAATCTTTGACATTCAGTCGATGGACAGAAGAGTTCCTGTTTTCCTCATTCGTCCTCTCAATTTCCACCTCTTCGACAAACTCGTACATTTTCACTGCTTATATTTTTCAAACTTCCATGCGTCTACCAATTGAAGGTTAGGTTTTGTTTGGTTGAACAGAATTAATATAATAAACCGGTTTTATACTGGTCCAAAAATTGTGCCCTTTTTGTTTGTTACTAATGGACATTGAGTTCCTTTGAGAAAATACAAACTTTTTTTTGTGGCCAACATTGATAACATTTTACAATTTTATTAATGTTATTTCAAAGGTATTGATTATATATCTATCAAAAGTGACAGCTGCAGATAACATGACTTGACGTATGAATACATGAGAATAGATCTAATCACTTTTTCTATCTTTCATTTATGTACAGTACATTCATTAAAAAAAATTGGGATGTAGCTATAATTTTGACTAAACAAATAAGAATAAATTAATACAAACCTTTTATTTTACACATTAATTTTTTTTATTTATGATAAACAATTATTCCCCAATAATTTTAAAAATATCAAAACCCTTTCAATAAGGTGTTATACTTGGTTTATTTCTTGTCACAAGCCTACAGCCTAGTCTTGTATTGTTTTATAAACATCAATTTTACGAAAATAAAAACAAATTGTTAGGAAATTATTGGCAGTGAAATAGAAATCCAGATTTTTTTTTATAAGACACAAAATGTGAACATTAAAAGCGATGAATAAACTACAAACCAACAGAGTTAGGTATGCGTTAGTCGGTTTCAAGTCCTAAAGGGTGGAATTCACTCGCTGCCTTACAGAAGTAGCCTACACGTCGTGGGTGACGGGGTGCGGTGGTAGATGTTTTTTTTCTCTCTCTTTAGACTGCAGTATTTTAATTACAAATTCACCATACTCTTCCTCTTCCCTAGGATTAAATAATAATGGTGGATAGAAGCAGGTCAAAACTGCGACTAAGACGAGCGTATGAATAAATGAAATAGTGTGAGGCGAACTCTACTTGACGAACATTGTTCTGTTCACGACAGTACTCACTTTAAGCCACGCGCAAACTTTGAGGTTCGTTGGTCCAATATTTGGGAATCCGTTGCCAGAACCTACATTATTCATTAGTTTTATATTTTTATAATCTCAAGGTTATATGCTGTGAGCACACGCAATTGCCACAACCGAAAACTGTTTATCTTTCTGATAAGCTGCTTGTGTTGCCTTGATACTCGTGAAGTTTAAACACACATTATTTCAGGTAGCGCCGTAGCGGGGGGGGGAGAATTTTATTCTATAACCTCTCCCCCTCCACCCCCTAAGCCTGCTAGCTCACCTCCCACCACCACCACCCCGAGACCAATTATGAAATAGGTGGGCAAGCCCCTTAAACTCTTTGGGGTCAAGTCAGGGGCGCACCCAGGATTTTGAGCTGGGGTATCAGGGCCTTTTACATCATAATTTTCATAATTGCACCATTATATATTTCAATTATTGTAATATTTGGAAATTTGATTCTAAGTAGGGGTATACGAAAGATGATCAGCGATGCCCCCTAAAAAGTGGAGGGTTGGGAAAAATTTTTGTTTCAAAGGATGAAAATGGTATAATCTGCGCTAATTTGTACCAAAATCGGATCTTCGACCTATCCTCTGTCATTGTTTATGCCACAGGTCTGGGTTTACACATTCTTCTTCACACCCAGGATTTGCAGTTCGTGGGGCGGGGGAATATGATATCAACTGCCCCTTCCCCTCTTCCTGATACAATAGTGTTTACTTAATTGTTCTAAAATAATAATTTCAATTACTGTACCCACTTAAAAACTTTATGTACAAAGCGTAAAGACTTCAAATTTACAGTAAAATTAAAAATCAACAGAAAAAAATCTTTCTTTGAAAAGCCCTAATTACTGCATAAAATTATTTGTTTTATACTAAATATAAATAAACAAAATATAATAATTGATTAATTGACAGAACATAGTGCTAATCATATTTTTGTAATCTTCTTAATTTTTTTATGGGGGGGATTCAGCCCCCAAATCTCCCTTACCCCCGTGGGTGCATCCCTGGTCATGATGGATTTATTGTGTACTTTTGTATATTCATTCTCGGCCATTCATAATAACCTACTCGTATTAAAAACGATATTTCAAAATTTTAATGTATTTATATCACTGTTTCTTACTACCCGTCCGGGTGAATACCAATGTGTACTAATTACGTTAATGTATCAGGAACGAAGACGGTTGAATTTAGAGGAAGTGTGCCTGCATTTGCGTGGAGGGAGAGTGGTAAATATTATTTAGGAAAAAACACCCTCACCAAATCTGGTCGGTATTTGAACCCCGAACTATACGATGGTAGCCCATATTACGTATACGAGTCTGACTTCTAATTAGCGTAGCCCCCGATTGATTAATTATGCTCTTATATTTCAAGTTCATGATAAATATTTAACATGACAGTAATGTTCTAAGGAATCTAATATAATTAGTAATCATACGTTCATCATCACTTGATCAAGTAGAGAAATCTTATTTTCTGATGTTCTAATTTAAAATTTAAAAATGTAATACTACTTTCAAATACACAATTAAATGTAATGTAGTAAACATTTACATTTAATTTATACGTTGCCGATGACAAGGAGATTGGAATTCGAATTATGGGTTGGTGTTCTTAGGGCTATTTTCTAAAATAGGTTTTCCACTTTCCTTCCACTCAAATTCAGGTACTTTTCATCTAAATTCAGCCTTCCTCATCCCTAATTAACTAGCATAATTAGTAGATTTGCACATAGCCTAAACAGGTAGTAAGGCGCAGTGCTAAGTATATATGTATGTATATATGTGTATATAAGTGTGTTCTGAAATTATCAAAGTTTTCATTAAGATTCAATAAACACGAGTAGTATGGCTAGAAAACCACACAAGTCACATTGCTGTATATTCAAACTAAGATATTGCCATGTTTGGTTTTGATTTAGATTGTTCTTCCATGTCGTGTGATTTATTTATTTTTTATTTGATGTAATCTGACAATAGCTGTGTTTATAGCTTGTATCACATTATAAATTTATCAATACCGTCAATTTTACTAATCATTGTATATTTTATGTGTGTGGGTGTTTAGTGACAGTGGTATCTTGAGGGAATGCATCAAGTATTACTGATCAACTTAAACACTTAACATCTGTAGCATCTGAAAAATAGGAAAAGTACAGGGAAAATTGTGTTTTTTAAAAAAACGAGAATAAACAAGGAATTTCTCAGACAAAAAAAAGTATAATGTTATTTGTTAGGTCAAACACTTCTTAGATATAAATTTTAAACAAAATTGTTATAGCTATTTTCGAAATATTTGCTATAAAAAACACTCATCAGTAAATTACCCTTAATTTGGGAGCTATGGTCAGACTTTTTTTTAAAAAAAAAATCCCGTGGTATAGCCCTATAAGATCTAAAAATCAAATTTCAACAAAATCCATCAAATCCTTTCAGACCTAGACCAAGGGACAGACAGACAGACAGACAGACATGGGTAGAGACAAAATTGTGAAATCCACTTTTTTGGATTATGGGTTGAAAATGTTCACGATTACAATACTTTATATGTATGTATATGAGAAATTACAAATACTGTAATTCTTGCGAAATTTAAAAATTTAGCTTCAAGAGTCAAACAGTGGGCATATCCATAAAAGAAAACCCGAAAACGCTGATATGAATAAATAGCTTATCCCCTAACTATCATCCTCGAATCATTGTGTGGCATAGTGGTTAGGTCTCCCTTCACAGATCAAATCATATTTTACATATTAAGAGCGTGCATCACATGCCAAACAACTCTGTGATACAGTCGGCTAGAAATAGTAAAATTACACGAAGACTATTGCACGTGGATCATTTCTGATCAAACAATAATGGAGGTAAAGAGTTAATAGAAGATTAGTTTGAACATGATATTCGGATAAAAACTGCATTGAAAAGACCGGGTTTGACCATTTTAGAATGGCTTCACAGATAAGCATTGTTCACAAATCTTTATTCTGTCTTAACAGGGACATACTGTAGTTACTAACCAGAAACTTTGTCGCTTTGTCCCCCATCGTCACCACGGAAAATGTCGAGTAATCATTCAAATACGAATGCACTGCACACATTTTTGGCATATCTTGGTCTTTTCTTTTCCCTTTTACTCCCAAACCTCACGCGAGCCGAGAGCTGAGTTGGGCCTGATATGATACACGCTGTTAAACACCAATGACTTAACTTCACACTATAGTAGTCCATTTTTTTTATTGACATTTCAATCCTCTACACATTGAAAATCTAACCCATACATTTCTGATGGTACACGTAAACAATTTTAAATTAATTTAATACAATAATTAATAACAATCAGATATTGTATTATTATGTTTTTAAATGGTAATATATGGAGTCTGTATGGTATTATATAACATCATATTTTCACCTAAATTTGATGGTTGGTGAGGTTCTTAGGCCGTCAGCTTTCTAATATCAGGATCAACGGAGGAGAGTTTAAATCGTTGTTCTAGCTCTTTTCTAAGTCTGTTTATTTATTTTTAATATGCACGAGAGGAAAGCCGAGAACGTTGTATCGCAAAGTTATTATTTTTTTATTTTTACCACCGCGTCTTACTACCCGTTCCAGCTATAAGCCTATGTATTAATTACACTAAACGGTGTGTGTAAGGAGGTTATATTTATAGGAAGTGTACTCGCATTTGCGTGGAGAAAAAGTGGATATTTTTTTTTAAAAAAAACCTCATTAAACCCTACCCAGTTTCGAACCTCGATCTTCCCGTCATCGGCAGTCTAGTCTACTGCGAGAGTAGCGCGTTAGACCACGCGGCCACCGAAGCGGATAATCGCGCAGTTAAATGGTGGCAAATGGCATGAAGTATTTTATTGTCCTTTTGGGAACATCTGGGTACACTGAGGGAGTATGCAACCAAAAATCTCAACAACGATATCGAAGGAAATAGCATCTTCATTGTCGATTCACAGGATAATTCATTAAAACTGTTCGCGAACCTTCCACAGGACTCTTCGAGGGCCCCTCAGGTTGGGAACCTTTGCTCTATTGTGCTCTATAAATTGTCCGGGGGAAATGGGAATTCCTCTTGTAAAACCTTAAAAACACAGGGAATTTTGTATTAAGAAAATAATGGCAGCCCTGTGTGGTCAAAACACATTCTGAGAAAACACCCTCCAAAAATGAGATCTTTTATAAGATCAAAATGGCAATTGAAGAAAAAATATTCTTTAATTTTTTATGTAGTATTCACTAATGTTTTAAATATGTTTAAAAAAACTACCCTCTCTCTCTTTCTCCAAGGAGATCTATTTTCTACGTAGTGTAAATAGTATTTTCGAGTCATCTTCCCTCCAGAGCCTGGGAAGATAATAAATTAACTATTCCATATGTAAATAAAAAAATGCATATATGGAGTATCAGTTGTCATTATTGATATGTTTATTTTTTAACTGTGTAGTAAGTTGAAAGTTAAATGAGTGTTTCAATATTGTAATATTTGTAAAATATTTTGTCATGTTTTGTATGTTATTGGGGCTTGTATAAATAACAGTCGTGTATGAAAGCATTTATTCATCTATCTTCAGAGGAAAGCAAGATACATGTATCAAATGGTGCCGCATACTTTCATTTTTATTTAATCGATACTTGTGCTTTTTCCGCTCGTTTTCTTTAAAATGTCAAAATGCTATTATTAAAAATATATATATAGTGAGTTGAATTTTAAATAAATAACCGCATGAATAATAATTATTCAAATCATAATATTTTTTTCCGTGTGTCGTTCCAATATTTAAACAAACCGTTTGTCGTTTTGTGCAGTTTCGTTTTGACTCTTGTGTGTTGTGTATGATTGTGTACATTGTTGGCGATTCTCCCGCTACATAACACTCGCTAAATATTCGTCCCGTAATGAACATTGCTCGATTTAATATTTACACTGCCCCTAAACACACTATCAAATTACGCAATTTTATTGAATTAAAAATTCATGTACAGAAATGGCTGAAAAGCAGACACGTAAAAAAAAAGTATAATCTATTGTAAAATTTTCTAAATAATATAATAATAATCAATAAACTATGGGATGAAAATTATAATTTTGTTTCGATATTTTGTAGTGTGTATATCCATGTGAAATATGTACTAAACATTGGGGAAAAAAATGTATAAAAAACATTCTCAATAATCAATTTGCTGACAGACCAAAACTGATCATGTAATTTTTTTTAATTGAAAATCGTTGCATCCCAGTAATTAGTTTTTTTAGTTCTAATTCCAAAAATTGTTGCATAGTTTCAATAAATACTAAAGTTTAAAAAGAATGGGGGAATATAATTCGTAAAAAAGTCTGTAAATAAAAATTATGAAAGGGACAAAAATGTGTAACATGTTGGATTGTATTTATTTATCCCTCTCCATCCACTTCCTTTTTTATGTTCATATTAAATTTAAGAGCAGAAATAAATTATAATCTGAAATCTGCGACAGCGTATTTTTTATCGTTAGCTTTGTTTTCTTATCAGGTAAATTATTAAATTTATATAAAACAAAAATGTTTATTTAATAGTCAACCATAATTCTTGTTGTTTGGAAAATCTTTAATATTACGGGGGGGGGGGGGGTTT
>CABFWO010003391.1:12671-32185 GCA_902155825.1 Timema genevievae
GGGGGGGGGGGGGGGGTTTCGCAGCATATGTCCAAGCACCCGCGTTAATTA
Organism: Timema genevievae; assembly: GCA_902155825.1. Classification (NCBI taxonomy): domain Eukaryota; kingdom Metazoa; phylum Arthropoda; class Insecta; order Phasmatodea; family Timematidae; genus Timema; species Timema genevievae. Next base: position 12,723 of record CABFWO010003391.1, read on the forward strand.
CACTAATAGGGTAAGGATGAGGAAGGTAGAATTTTAAATAAATGTGCCTACATTGGCGTGGAGGGAGATCGGGGAAAACCATTCAGGAAAACACATCTTCAGTACACCAAACCGGGATTCGAATCCCATCCTTCTATCACTGGCAAGCTAGACTAGAATATCTTGACCTTGTCTATGTGCCTTTTTTAGGATGGTTTACCAATTATATATTTCTATTATGTATGATTATAAAACCTAATAGTTGCCTAATGACTTAGAAATATATGAAAAAAGTGTTGAAATACCGTAAAATCATGTACTGTAAATGATAGCGAAGGAAGTCAACCTGATGAGGAAGGTTGATTTTGGAGGAAGTGTATCCAAATTTGCGTGGAGGGAGAGTGGAAAAATAGTTTGGAAAAAACACCCTCAGTACACCCGACCGGGATTTAAGCCCCTATATCCATGTCACCAGCAGTATAGGTTAACACGATAGTGACGCCTTGGACCATAAGGCCACCGAAGCAGGTCGAAAGGAAAGCTAGGATTCGTCTAGATATAAAACTGGTATGCACTAATTACCTTAATATCGATTCATCTTGAAACCCTAATAATAGACTAATATTAACAACAAAAAACTCTTTTTTTTATTTCTTTACAAGTTCCTCACATCACATGGCTGTCGTCTGATCACTTTCAGAGTTACACACTGTATTTTAAATCTTCTTAAATATTCCTTTTTTAAATTAAAATACAGAAAAACACACGCATTTTGATTTATCGGTTTCTTTTTTTGTGTGTTTTTTCTGTAAGTTACATATTTTAAAAAAGTTTTATATTATCAGAAATTTGCAGTTCTATCAGATAACACGCTACCACTTATTTATTTTTCAGCGAACCATCTATCTATTCAAATCGCCATCATGTTGTATCGATCTGACAACAGCGCAAGTTTCAGTTTATATGCAACTTTTCTTTTCAAACATGTTACTGCTAATATGTGTGTGTGTGTGTGTGTGTGTTTATTGTGTACCTCATGTTTTTTTCTGTCTTTGTGATATGAGAAAAGGAATATTTCCAAAGAATTAAAATCATGTGTAGTTGTGAAAGTGATCAGAAGATGTTAGTGTTGAAAGTTTATGAAGAAGTTAAGATAGAAGTTTATTTGACTGTGTCAACGCCTAACTTAACTTGTGTTGATGTATTTATATTCAGTTTGTTAAATACCATATACAGTCCAATTCAAATAGGAAAATCGTTTTCTGACATTTAGAAAATTTACTAAATCTACTTTTAAACGGGTGACCTGGTGGTCTAGGGGTAAGGTGTCGGACTTATGTGCTGCGGGTCCGGGGTTCAATCCTCGGTCCCGGCACAGATTTATCTGATTGCCAAACCCTTCCTTCACCTCTGACAAGACGTGTATTAATCACAACTTGTGAATGTGTGGAATGCCAGGCCTCCACCATAGTTCGGATCCCACGTTAAACTGTAGGTTCTCCATTTCATCTCGCAATCACCCTACCATTACACATTAGCGTATGTGCGTATAACCCGAACGGGTAGTAAGACGCGGTAGTAATAATAATAATAATACTTTTATACGTCAGGTCATATGATTTACAGCCATCATTTTTGCTAGATATAATAAATACTTATTAAATAACACTAGTGGTATATTAAAATATTATATTATCAGTATTGATCCAAAAAAAAAGTTTGTATTTTCTAAAAAGGTTCTTCCTTTGAAAATTGGACTGTATCTAGTAGTCAAGATATTCAGTTTGGAACATTTTATCAATTAAAGGTGTGTTAGACAGAGAAGCTGGTATTTTGAAGCGTAGGGGCCTGTTCGAACTAACGAACTGAGGCAGAGGCGTCAGTATCGTAATGTCTGAGATAGGGAGAAGTTGTATGAATAACGGCTTGGTGGACTGAGGTAAGCTATCCTCCAATGGTTGGTTATTCACTCTCCCGTCCACGCTAATGTGGATACATTTCCTCTAGACTATATCTTCCTCGTCACGACCCCCATTAAGGACGGGTAGCAAGAATTGGAATAAGAGGAGTAAATAGAATTTGTTTCTAACCTTGGATGAAAATATTCAATTCCCCACCGAGAACAAGCAGTTATCTTGGTCATTGGTCGTATGGTCAGTCAAATGAGACATTCTCGTGTTATATTGACGTTATACGGAGAGAACGGGGTTCGAACCTAAGAGTATGCGCAGACCACTATCTTTTTTTTATCACCGCGTCTTACTACCTGTTCAGACTATACGCATATGTACTCATTACGCCGGTGAGGAAGGTTGACCTTAGAGAACGTGTACCTGCATTTGCGTGGAGGGAGAGTGGAAAACCACTTAGGAAAAACCATCCCCAGTAGACCCGAATGAGATTCGAACCCCGAACTCCCTGTCATCCAGCGGTCTGCAACCTTTTTTGGACCTTGATAGACTTAAAAATTTATCAAAAGTCCCGCGATAATCCAGCGTATCTCTGTCCCACTTTTTTTTCTGTACATTTAATATTTATACCTTAAAATAAACCTTTCCTAAAATTATAATCTCCCCAACTTTAAAAAAAAATATATTCTAAATAAAATGTATATTTTCATACTAAACTCTTTATATAGGCTATAACATCGATTATGATCGAAGGTAATTTTAGTTCAATTTAAATATTTTGAAAGTACTTGATATATTTGCAAGCTTTTAATATTCAAAAGTGGATTTTTGATGAAGTAGTTTTCTTAAGTGCTCGACTGAAAAAATTGCTGCGAGATCGACGCTTTGCCGAACACTGCCTTAGACCAAAGGATATTGCGGGTGTTGAAAGTGGAAAAGTATGAGATTCGATCTTTTGAATCTTAGCACACCTTTAAGGCACTAAAATATGTTTATTGTTTAAGCAGTATACGGGGAAAAAAAAAATTATGTAATAGGGTCTAAAGTGTAGACTAACCAATTAACCATTGTTTAAATATTGTATTTTAATAATTATATGTTAAATATTTGATAGCATTGTGTATGATATTGGACTTGTGAAAGTCAAACAAGTTCTGTGTACCAAGTTTTGCAAACATTTTCAGAGGTATCAAAATTGTTTTAGACACATACAGAAAATGTATTTATGATGGATTAAATATCCAAGCTTTTACATTTGTTAATTACGGGTATAGCCGCATTTAAATATCATATTCATTAGATTAAAAAATGAAACCTGAACACGGGAATTGAACCTGGGACCTTTGGCTTAGTACGCGAATGCTCTAACCACTGAGATATCCAGGAGTAGCTCCGTGCTTAGGGTCATTCTCTACCCATATTTTAAGGCAGAGTCTGTGATGGACGTGTGTAAATCTTCAGTTGAACATATGTGATCAATTAAGATCACCAGCTATCAGATAACGCAGCCACCATCGACTCGGTAGTCGGCTTATTGCTGCTGGGTAGCTTAGTGGCAAGAGCTTGGCGTACTAAGTCCATAATCTCGGGCTAGATTCCCGTGCCCAGGTGTCGGGGTTAGAATCTGGGTTGGATCTACTAGGGGTGGATTTTACTGAAAGGTTTCCCACCCTCTTTCCACACAAATGTGGGTATATTACCTCTAAAATGCTTCCTTTCTCATCCCTACCCCATTATGGTAATTATCTTATTTGCGTATAACCTGAATAGATAACAAGATGCAGTGATAAAAAAATGTGTAAAATAGTACACTGATAACAAACATAAGGTTGGTGTTTTATCATTTTTATTTCAGGAAATAGATCATCATTCGTGACGCTATAAGATAACATATTTTGTAAAGTACTCTAAAAGTGAAGTAAAAAATAATAAATGAGCTGTCAAACAGAATCATCAAATGTAGTAATACAGTTTGGACGTACTGAAAGATTATAAAACGCTTTGAATAGAGCTCTGAAGTAATTTGAAAACTGCTAAATGTGAAACAATATGAAACTATTTTTATTTAAAAAGAAATGTTCAAAAATTAAGTTAGTTATTTTAAAAAAAATATATATATATATAAATATATTTAAAATAAGGTAATTTTGTTTAGCCCTGTGTCTTACTACCTGTTCAGGTTGTACGCCTATGAACTAATTAGTAATTACCCTGATGGGTTAGGGCAGGGGTCGACAACCTTTTAAGTATGAAGAGCTATTTTTCAAAATATGTTTAACTCTGGGGGCGCCAAGAAAAATGTCAATTTTTATATTTTAATTTTCACCTTTTTATGTATGTATTTATTAGTGACTAAGTTGAGAATATATACATATTTTAAATGTAATAAACAATACATAAACTACAATATCATCATCCTTCAAATTTAAATATTTGATCCTCACATTTTGAGGCATGTTACAAAGTGGGCTTATTGTTAAAAATTTATTTATGAAGATATTAATGGAATAATAAATTGCGGACTAATGATGAATAGATAACAAAGAAGTTTAATTTCAAATAACACTCGACAAACTTCCTGTTTATATCAAATAAAACTATTTAACAAAAAAATGTACAAAATATAAGGCGGGTGCCTAAAATCTGTCAAAAGGGCGCCAAGGCCTTGCCGACCCTTGGGTTAGGGACTAGTAAGGCTTAATTTAGAGGAAGTGCAACCCATTTGCGTGGAGAGAGAGCGTGGAAAACCATTTAGGAAAAACTTCCCTCAGTGCACCCGACCTTTATCAAACCCCGATTTACCCGTCATCGGCAGTCTAGCCCAACACGAGAGTAGCGCGTTACACCACGCGGCCACCGAAGAGGTTAAAATGAAATAATATTTGTGTGATGAATAAAAATAGTTGGAGTTTTCCTTTAGAAAATTATATAGAATAATAGGTGTAACAACAATGAAAATATCTTCTCCTGATTATCTTCCATCTGTCGACGTGTCATCAATTGTCAAAGTGATTTTCCATCTGTCAACGTTGTCATCAGCTGTCAAAGTGTTGATATAGAACAAAAATCTTAGCATATATGAAAGTGTAGACCTCATAACTATTTTTAACTAGATAATCTTACAATCAAATTATATATAGATAAAAAAAGACAACTGGACACTGGAATTAAACTTAGGACCTTAAAATTAGAAGGCCTGGGTTTGATTACCATCTAAAGGTGTACTTTTAACTATATTTCATTTCATTTAAAGATGTAAGTACAATGATGGTTGTGTCCATTAACTAAACCACTTCAGTGGTCGATTGGTTTAAGGCGTCACTCTCTCAATAGACTGGACTAATGATGACAGGGATATCGGAGTTCGAATCCCGGAAGTATGCACTAAGGGTGGTTTTCCACTCTCTCTCCACGCGAATACGTATTCACTTACAGTACTTTAAATTCAACTTTCTGCATCTCTAATATTTTAGCGTGTTTTTTTTTGTTTGTTTTTTTGTGATTCTTCTTTCCAAAGGTCGGTTTGATGCGCTTCCCACCCATCCAGAGCTGGTTAGTGATGCCCGCACCATCTGGTATAAAGCACATGTACTAGGGAAGATCAGAAAATGTGATGGTTCCCCGTTGCCTTTCGAATTGGAGTTCTACGAGTGAGCGTGAAAGAGCCTACCGGTTATGCGGGAAAGGTATTTTCACATAACTTACCTACCAGTAATCTTATGTGTGTACAACCCAAACGGGTAGTAAGACGTGGTGATAAGCAAAATTAATTAAAGAGTAAGGATGATAAAGGTGGTTTGGAATAAATTCCCCTGCATTAGCATAGGAAAATAATAGGGAGTGGGGGGGAAGTGAGATTAAACTAGCTTACACATATAAAATCACCCTTCCAAGATTTGAACCTAGTTTTCCTCGTCACACGCAATCCAGTACATCGTAAACTTGACGCCTCAGACAGCGTGTCCACTGGTATAGATATTGAAACTGGATTTTTTTTTCTATGAATTTAATTATTACAAACATGATATGTCTGAAATATTAACCTCAATAAATGAACATAAAACCGGTTGTTTGATACTCTCCATTGTTCGTTTGAACACACACGACGTATCATGTGACCAAAGTATTGACTTTTTTTTTGTCTGAGGTTTCGTGAACAAATGAATGCCGGACAGCAAACACTCGGAAGGGCTACCAACACTCTAGTCTCGAATGAAGGTGCACGGACTGGAAATAGATTGTATTTTTCTAGGCAAGATAATAATGTTAACTTGTAGAATGATTTGGAAAAAAAAAACGGACGCTTAATACACAATTGGGTGCACGAATATATTATTAATTCAAAATCAATCGCAAACATATATCAATCAATGTCGAACACACAAGGGTAGAAACCAAAGTTTGCGAGTGTTATTCTAAAGCACAAGCTTTGACAACATCTATCAACCGGTTTATTTTTTTATAATTAATATATTATAATGATACTTTACACTAGAGTCCAAGGATATTATTCCAATACATATTTTAGCACCGCTTCTTACATCCCTTTCGGGTTATACTCTTATCTACCAATTACACTAATAGGAATGAGAAAGGATGAATTTAGGGGAAATTCACTCGATACAGGGAAACTGGAAAACTGTTTAGTTTTTATTTGTTTTTTAGCACAGCGTCTTACTACCCATTCGGGTTATACACTTTTGTACTAATTACGTTAATGGTTTTAAGGATTATGGAGATTATATTTCAAGAAAGTGTACCCGTATTTGCGAGAAGGGAGGGTGTAAAACCATTTTGGAAAACTACTCTCAGTACACTCGACCGAGATTCGAAACCTTGATCTCCCCATCATTGTAAGTACAGTAAATGACGCTCTTAAAAGCATTCGAGCACTGAAGCGGGTTATCCTTAACATTAGATCCTGCGACTGTACTTGTAGGGATGTTATAGTGCCAGTAACCTGTCACGGTGGCCACATGGTCTAAGGCATCAATCCCCGAAATAGACTGGAGTATATACGATGGGGGGAATGAAGTTCAATCACGATCGGGTGGACTGAAGCTTGTTTTCCACTCTTTCTCTATCCACGCAAATGCGGATACACTTTCTATAATTTTGACCTTCATTCCTAACATATTAGCGTAATTAATACATAAGCGTATAACCCGAATGGGTAGTAAGACGTGGTGATATATATATATATAGTACTAGTAGTGTTAAGATCGTATAGTTGGCAGTGCTACCCCGTGGGAGTTATACTGCCCTCCGATGTGCGTGTGATTGAGCCTAGCATCTTTCAAAGATCTTGTAAATAACTGACGTCACATGTTTTAAAATAACTTCTCTCTCTAGTTTGTTGCATCAGCGCTAGTCTGGGTCAATACAGCGCAACTCAATTTAAATATATTTAGAGTTGGTACATTTAAAACCAACTTTAACTAGTAGTTTTGTTCTGTGAGCAGTAGACCTCGCTCCCTCCATGTTCTTATCGTTACTACAATCTTAAGATTTATCTTTATTTTGAATTTAAAATATCTCTAATAATTTCTCTTTGGATTTGAAAATGATATTTTCTCTTGATGATCATGTTAGGGAGAAAACAAATTAACACTAAATTAAATATTAGAACATTATGTCGTTAGAAAATAGCCGTTGTTAACGCGTCAGTCCCACGCTAGGTGTCAACATTCAAATAAACGGGTCCATCTTCTGAGGCGTTAGGTTGGCTCTAAACTGGATTACCGGTGTCGGGGAAGGGGGCGGGGGTGCGAATCTCGGCAGGGTACAACTGGGTGTTGCTAAATGGTTTTCCACTCTCCCTCCACACAAATGCGGGTACATTTCCTCTAAATTTAACATTAATCATACCTAACACACTGGCGTAGCTAGTGCATATGCATTTAGCCCGAGAGGGTAGTAAGACATAGTTTTAAAAACACGTTTACTTACTATTTTGATACCTCAGTGCCAAAATGTCACTTTTTAGTTTGTTTTTTTAAGCACCGCGTCTTACTGCCATTTGGGTTGTTTGCCTATGTAAAAATTAGCCTACTATAATATGTTAAGGATGAGTAAGGTTGAATTTATCTAACGTGTATCCACATTTGCTTGAAGGGAGAGTAGGAAAACCACGCTCAGTACACACTACCGGGATTTGAGCATTGGTTTCCCAGCCATCGTTAGTCTAGTCTTTTGTGAAGGTGAAGCCTTAGACCATGCGGCCACCGAATCTGATACATTTTTATGTTTTAGCATTCATGAACTCAAAATAAATAATTATATATGTATGTATATATACATATATATATATAATGATTTAACTAATTCAAGTAGCTGGATTAGTGTGCACAGTTTAATTTTTTTACAATTGTGAATTTGAAATGAAATACTTTTGCACTGAGGTATCAATTTATTGGGATCTATTGAGGTTCTACTAGTAAAATATTACTAAAGTGTCTATAAATATGGTACTATTATTTACTCCTTATAAAACAGTGGGAAATTTTTAAAAAATCCTCACCACCCCTTAAAAAATTACATTTAATATATAAATAATGTTTGTTAGTTGAAAGAACAAATTACCATAATTTCCGACACTAAAAAAATATAAATCAAAATCCTCTCGTACAGCTTAGGTATCTGAGGTGTTGCGCTTAGATTAAATATTGATATAATCTTTAGCAGAACGCGATGTTGATGTTTACCAGAAGGAACACGTAGGTTATAGGCTTGTAAACATAGTTTAAAAGTTAAAAAATTCCATTCTGAAAAGTTTAAAAAAAAACTCGCATATTTTAGTTGATAATTAAGAGCTAAATGCCCGGGAAATAAAAGTAGCTGCATAGGGGCGTAGAATGGCTATTTTTGAATCGAATGACGTAATTTAATAGGGGTGGGGGGTCATAACACAAATTGTATTGTAGATGGTACTATCCTCATTCCTTGTTTGTTCTCCTATTGACGAACAGTAACGTCGCAAACCTACTTTGATTCTGGCATTTATGAATTTCTGCTCGACTCTTTTGAAGACTTGAGTCTTTCTTCCCTTTTCTCTATAGTTTTAAGGTTGAAGATGGTTTTCATTTTATTATTTAAAAACAGATACACTTTTACTATGGAGTCCCTAGATATCTTTAACTTTTTATCGTTTTCAACTATCTGTGAGAGGTGACCAGGTGGTCTAGGGGTAAGGTGTCGGACTTCTGTACTGGGAGTCCGGAGTTCAATCCTTGGTCCCGGTACAGATTTATCTGATTGCCAAACCCTTCCTTCACCTCTGACAAGACGTGTATTAATCACAACTTGTGAATGTGTTGAATGCCAGGCCTCCACCGTGGTTCGGATCCCACGTTAAACTGTATGTAGGTCCTCTATTTCATCTCACAATCACCCTAGCGTAAGTGCGTATAACCCGAACGGGTAGTAAGACGCGGGGCTAATAATAATAATAACTAGCTGTACAAACAACATTTGTATTCTACTTTTTTTTTTAAACCTATCTTTCCCTTAGACTTTCATATTTATAAATCAATATTTCCCCCATCAAATTCTCGCCTGGTATATAAAAAAGAAAAAGAAACACTCTTTGACATGTACACAACATTTGTGTGACGTTTCCTTTGTAAAATTTTGAAATATGAACAAAAACTAAATATATGAATCCTTATGGATTATTAATTTTACCACAGTGATTTATCTAGCCTTTACTACAGTGTGTGTGTGTTTTATTCAGTTGTTTTTTTTCCCCCGCGTGATGTTATCAAAATGGAGGAATTATTCATCGCGCACTTCAATACATCTCGACGCAAGTGCCATTACATCAGATTCAAAGCCGTGTCACATTATTTGGATGGATGGAGAACTGTGACGAACGAGAGAGGTGGAATATATCATGGAAATAAAACATTTATTTTATAAGGTGGAATTTTTATATACATATATGTTACTGTATAAAATTTTAAACAAAAAGAATCAATTGCTTAAAAAAAGAATTCTAAATCGTTCTATAGATATTTAATAACACTTTCAAACGTACAAACGTTCAAACGTACATCAACTCTCCCTCCACATTCCACATTTTCCAAACAGAACAAATGAACAAATTGGAATAATCATAAATACGATGTGAGATGTCTGGGGAAATGTGGTGGCTCAGCTTGAAATCAAGCTCGTTATAATTCAGTTAATTGGACGGCTACGTGTTGGTTGCGGCCACTTTATATTCAAATCCGTATTTTATTTATTTTTTTATTTATTTAATACTGCGTCTTACTACCCGGTTGGGTTACATGCCTATGTACTAATTATTCTAATATATTAGGAAGGTTATATTTCGAGGAAGTGAGCCCGAATTTGCGTGGAGGGAGAGTGGAAAACCATTTAGGAAAAACCACCCCAGTTCACCCGACAGAGATTCGAACCTCGATATCCCCGTTCTTGGCAGTCTAGCTCTACACGAAACTAGCGCGTTAGCCAACTACGCCACCGAGGCAGGTTCCTTCTTATTGTTCCAAGGAAGGTAAAGGTTTATATTTACAAAATTTGTTCATGCTATCTTTTTTCAAAAATATTTCATGTTTGTTTTATTTTCTTCCCGGCAGAATAGAGATATCAGGTCGATGACTAACTTAACCTAACCTAATCTAGCCTAACCTAACAACATTCCTTCATATTAATAGTTCTGGAACAGGACCGATAAAAAAAATGTCATATACGTCCTCTTAATGACTTCCTGTTGCTAGTATCAAGGCTTTGAATCGCCGACGGGCGCGAACACTTGCGGTTTATTTTAGGCGGGCGTAAATGCCCACGGTTTTTGAAAGGGCGCTACCAACACTGGTGTAAACAGCACGCTCCCAATTTGACTACATAAACGCTAAATTTCGAGCACATATGGGCACAGACGACTGTATAAATTTGAACCTATTTGGAGAATGTGGTGAGCCAACTTGATGTAGGCTAGATCACGTTCCAAATCAAGTCCACCAAAAAAAAATTTATTGAGATATTTAAGGTGGGATGGAAGAAATCGAAAATTAAGGTCTGTATTTTTGTCTCAGTTTTTACGATAAATATTATTAGGGATAAAATAAATAAAGTATTGCTTTAATAGATGGATTTAGTGTAATTGTATACATATATAAAACTTTACAGTGTTAGAATATTTGCAATGCGCATATTAGCATTTGATGAGAAAATTTTAAATGAAGAGAAAGAGTTCTCGTCAAATTACGCGACGCTCATAGCCAAGTCCCAGATTTTGGTGACGTCACCCTTCCCCCCCCGGCCCCCCCCTGCTTCATCACCCACAATACTCACGTGTACATAGATTTTGTCCATGATAACCTAGGTGTGTAAATGGTTCCTTATAGATTATTTTTTGTCATGTTGGATTTTAAGGTCATGTTTTCTTGGTCAGCATCCTTTTAAGAGTCTTTTTTTAGGCGTTGTTGAATCAGTTTAAGACATTTAGGTTGAGTAAGCGCATATTTGTAAATCAATATTATATTTAGAAGGCACCTTTGAGTTTCCATTTGTAAAATGAGTGTTTTAGTCGTGTAGATTCATTACGAATTTTTGTTGATTTGTTTAGTTTTTTTAATTTGAAGTTAATTTATAGAGTTTTTAGGTCATTTATTAAGTCTATTTTTGATTATCTTTAGCTTATCAAGTCCAGGAGAAAACCTGATCATGACTAATATTTACAATGTATACAGTCCAATTTTCTTAGGAAGGGGCCTTTTTAGAAAATACAAACACATTTTTCTGCTCTCAACTTTTATAACATTTTACTATGTTATTAGTATTATTACCCGTCTCAGTGGCGTAGTTAGCTAACGCGCTAGTCGTGTTGAGCTCGACCACCGAGGACGGGGAGATCGAGGTTCGTATCTCGGTCGGGTGAACTGGGGTTGGTTTTTCCTAAATTGTTTTCCACTCTCCCTCCACGCAAATGTGGGTTCACTTCCTCTACATTCAACCCTCCCAATTCCTAATCCATTAACGTAATTAGTACTTAAGCGTATAACCCGAACGGGTAGTAAGACGTGGTGCTAGATATTATTAGTATTATTATTTTATAGCTATTGATAATAGCTATCGAAAATGATTGTTGTAGATCACATGACTTGACGTATGAACACGTGAAAGTGTATAAAGTAACATTTTTAGCTACCCACATATATGGCTGAATGATCTAAGGCGTCACTCTCGTGTTGGATTGGCCCGCTGATGACGTATAGATCAGGGTTCGAACACCGGTCATGTCTACCTAATGGCTTCCCACTCTCCTTCCACGCAAATGCTCGTAGATTACCTATAAAATGTTTCCTTCCTAAGCCCTGCCTCATTAGAGTAATTATCATAACTATATGTGTATAACCTGAACAGGTAGTAAGACGCGGTGAAAAAAGAAAATATTAAAATAATATAATTTACCAAATCGTAGAAAATTACCTAAGATAGAGAAGGAGGGGGGGGGAATCTTACAATCCTTTACGTGGGGGGAGAGGGAAGCGAAAATCATGAAAAAGAGCCTTGTTGGAATCTTTCAACTTTATTTTGGTGTGAACAATATTTTTGAAATAACAAATCGTAGAGTTAAAAACACTGCTTTAGAGCTTAACGTCTGCGTGGTAATTTTTTTTAACTTACCGTGGTAGTCCCCTTAAGTGTACACGCATTTAATAATTTTAAAAAAACCACTCTAGTTTCCTTTCACACGATACACGCCAACCTTCTGGTTTAATCTGCTATTGAAAATAACCTCAGTAAATACAGGTTTGTTTTTCAAACGCGTTAAGTATTGTCATATGTGAACGTGTTTGTGTAGCCCCGAGATTGTCAATGTACACACACACACACATGCTCGAGCACCACGCACTGAATTGTGAGTGGTATTCACGATCAAATACATAATCAAATCTGCTTTAACCCTCTCATTTCTGTCAACAAACTCCACTTTCAATGGACGGACGAGTAAATACGCACTTAGGACACTCTTGCATCAGCGTGTTGACATCTGCAGTCCCCCTCTTTCCCTATTCATCTCAACCTCCCCTCTTCCTCCCCCTCCGTGTAATGTTTAAATCTGTCTGAAAACAAGGGACTGCCAATGATAAGGATGACCTGGTAGGAAAAATGATCTATGTCATTTGTTGTATACATCATTTTTCTAACTGCATCTTATTCTGTTCGGGTTGCACTGACTACGAAAAAAAAAAGGTAGGGAAATAGAGTAGAAATTAGATTATATGTACCCAAATTTGCGTGAATGGAGAGTGGGAAACAGTTATGTGAAGCACACCTGTCCGGGATTCGAACCCCGACCTCCCAGTGAACGTCAAACTTGACTAAACGAGTTTGACATTTATGTCACGTGTTCACCGGCGCGGCGCGGGTATCTTCAGTCCAATTTCAGTAAGAAGAAAACTTTAATATTTATAAAAGTTACTAAAACAATTTACATGTTTTCATGCGTTACATCATGTGATCTTCAGCTGTCACTTTTGAGATATACTAGCTATACTTATAAGATAACACTAACAATACAGTATTATTATTATCACCACGTCTTACTACCCGTTCGGGGTATACGCACTTACGCTAATGTGCAATGGTAGGGTGATTGTGAGATGAAATGGAGGACCTACAGTTATAACGTGGGATCCGAACCATAGTGGAGGCCTGGCATTCCTCACATTCACAAGTTGTGATTAATACACATCTTGTAAGAGGTGAAGGAAGGGTTCGGCAATCAGATAAATCTGTGCCGGGACCGAAGATTGAACTCCGGACCCTCAGCACAGAAGTCTGACACGTTACCCCTAGACCAAAAAATACAGTAAAATATTATGAATGTCAGCCACAAATATATATATATATATATATATTATGTTTGTATTTTCTGGAAGTTTCTTAGTACCAGAATCCTATCATATGTAAATTAATTGACAAAAAAAAGTATTGTTTTCTTATTATCTGTGCAGTGAAGTAGTTGAAAAACTATTTATATCACAAAATTGTTCAACTGACCCAATTGAAACCCCACATCGGTGTCCATGCAGATAATGACGTTATTCTCATGAAGTTTGGATTTTTTGAGACTAAAAGGTAAGGGGTTCTAATTCCGGTCGGGTGTACTGAGCTTGTTTTCCTTTCCCACTAAATTGCTTACCATTCTAGCTCCACGCAAACGCGGGCACATTTCCTTTAAACTTATACCTTACTCATCCCAATCCAATCAGCGTAATATAAATGCATGCGTATAGCCTGAACGGAGAAGTATTAAAGAAGAAAAAAAAATCCTATGTGCTAATTTTGGGATCCACGCCAGGAACTAAACACAGCACCTCTAAATCAGGGGTTTCCAAACTTTTCAAACCGAAGGAGCTCTTGCACTATAAAAAATACATGCTGGAGGCGTTGTAAATGTGTTCACACTGATATTATTAGCATTCAATAAGGACAATTAAATTCTACAAGTTTAAAACAGACGGAAAACATCTTAGTGTTCTTTATTCAGATTTGGAAAAACTGGCAATCTTAATTACTGATGCTATTTTATGGTGTGAAAAACAAATAAAGAATATTCTAAAATGCCTCACGAAGCCTAAAATAACAATGGCGGAACCCTAGGGCACAGTGTGAAAAAACTACTCTAGATAATAATTATCTAGAGCGCGATATAGAAAGAAGTTGCCTACAATTATTGTAACCCGCCTCGGTGGCGTAGTTGGCTAACGCGCTAGTCGTGTTGGTTGAGCTCGACCGCCGAGGACGGGGAGATCGAGGTTCGAATCTCGGTCGGGTGAACTGGGGGTGGTTTTCCTAAATGGTTTTTCCACTCTCCCTCCACGCAAATGCGGGTTCACTTCCTCTAAATTAAACCCTCCCAATTCTTAATCCATTAGCGTAATTAGTACTTAGGCGTATAACCCGAACGGGTAGTAAGACGCGGTGCTAAATAAAATAAAAATACAATTATTGTAGGCAACTTCTTTCTATATGGGCCACGGTTTTGAGCCAAGGTCGTTAGTCCACTGTTACCCGTAGCGTGCCGTTGCCTATAATGGACAGTAAATGGGGAAGTGATGAAGGGGAGAATAGGTAGGAGGGGATATACAAGAGAGGGAAAGAATCAATGATTGACTCTGAATGTATTCTGGCCGTGTGTATGTGTGCGCGCGTGTGTGAGTATGTGTATTGTTTTATATGATTCCCCCTCCCTTCTCATCACTTTATCAGTATATGCGGTGATCCGCTCTGGACTCAACACATCTTGAAAGCCACTCGATATATCCTTTTATAACTAACTGTTCCGTAGCGGTGAAACGTTGGGATGTTGAATGCCGGGAAACCGATGTAAAGGTCATATTTACATCTGGGAGTATTTTGCCATTCTGTGAAGAGTCGAGGATTTTCTTTTGGCGGGTTTTTCCTGGAATCACAGCAGAAGAGATAGATAATCCTATTATATAGGTACTGTGTGCTTTTTTTTTTGTTTTTTTGCTTTTCATTTAGTTTTTATACAGTATAAGTGTGTCTTTACAGTATTTTGGTTTTAAAAAAATATAATCGGTTGTTTGATTTAAGAAAGGTTGTGTGGTGAGAATTTAATCTAATGATCACGAATACTGGTGTGTGTTTTTTTTTAACTATAATATATGTTAGTGATTTTTTTTTACCTTAAATTACTTAGATAAGGACTCAAGGTTAAAAAAAATCCTTACCATCTCGTGTTTGGAAATTTCCCCACGAACCACCGCAGATAAAATATGCACAAAAAAAAAAAGAATCTGAGATGTGACCTTTAAATTATCTTCATTTGATAACAGCATTTCATAATAAATTATAAAATGATATTTAACATCAACGGCCATCAACATAATATTCATAATCAACAGAATTATTATCAACACCCTCAACATCATCACATTTTATACACCTGTCCAAAAAAATGTACCCTTTTATAATTATTGACTATGAAATGTTTTATGTACTATACATGAAAATAATTTCAGGTTTGTACACAAACATTTATTTTTGAGGAGTAATACCAAAATTCATTATTAATAATCCTTTTGAGAGTGGGGGTTGAACACCCAAATAACCCCCCTTGACATGGTTCTAGATCATTTATCTTGATAGTTGTGTTTAGTTGCATATAAACTTTTAAAAAAATTTAAGAATCAAATTACTGTCTTATTAGACTTTTCATACAAAAACATAGAGATTTTAGTATGAAATGAATATCACATTTAAAATGCTAGTCATGAGTCATCACAATATCATCAATGAATGGTTGAGAGCTTTGTGAAAAACTAGATTAATTTGTTAGTTAATTAGTGAGAAAGAATTTGAGTGCACAAGGCAGAAAGATTTTTTTTATATATTGTCTGGGCCGGTTATTACTCGTATATTGTCATTTCAAAATATTAAAACGAAATCCCAATCATGAGTTAATTTAACTGAAAATAATATCTAGTCAACACAATTCAACCGGAGGTATGTTGGGTTTTTTTCCCGCCACAACAGTGACACACGAATGTGAAGAGTATCTGCCAATTATGTTTGAAATAACATTTAGTTATCTCTCGCGTATTACCTTTTCAAACATCTCTTTTGCTTCAAATTTATATTCTGCTTTAATTTGTTTATCAAAAAATTACAGGTTTCTAGAAATACATAATTACATTGATTGGTACTGTGAATATTTTAGTAAGTATTGTTTTATTTTTATTTATTTTTTGCGCCATATCTTACTACCCGTTCGAATTATACGCATCTGCACTAATTACTCTAATTTGTTAGGGATTAAGAAGGTTCAACCGTATTTGCGTGGAAAGATAGAGTGAAAAGCTATGTAGAGAAAAAAAACCCAGTACACCCAACCGGGATTTGAACCCCTATCTCCCCGTCGTCAGTCCTAGTATATTGCGAGAGTGACATCTTAGACCATTTGACCACCGAAGGGGGTAACACCAATGTTTTTAAAATATTTTATAAATGGTAATACTCATTTATAAATGATATTAGAAAATGTCCCTCGAATAGTTCAAAGCTCACTCGAATTCTCTTTAGTAGTAACTGCTAAGGGGCATTGACTGCGGTGGCATTTAAATTAGTGTAATATTGTGTTGGAGGAGTGATAGAGAGGTGTACCCCCTCCACCCCTCCAGCATCCCTCCCTCACCCCGTGGTCGGCGTGGACCCTAACTGTTAAATGAGGGCGGTATGACGAAATGAAACTAAGTTAGCGGAGACCGTGTCCAAGCTCCCTATCGCCTTCGGATGAGTCAGAGAGGCCGGTCGGTGAGAAAGGAGCTGTCCCATTTGACTGACCATCAAAGGCCCCAGCAATTAAACCTACGTAATTACAGGTCCCCCTGGGAGAATGGTTAGCACGCCTGACTTTACCTTTGCCATGTGACCAGGGCGTGGTCTTAAAACAGTTACGCTGGTTATGATATTATATCGTTACTCGCTATGCTCCCCCAGTGAGTTTTCTTTGCAAGTGGATGTAAACTAATATAATTCCAGCGTTGTTTTGAACGTAACAACTTAAAGTTACCGGTATTGTATTGTATATACCACACCGACTTTAAAGTTGCTCCGCCATTTTTAATTTTTTTTTTCGGGGTTTAAAAATTAAAATTTGCAACTTTTTGGAATCTTCCCGTCGGTCACAGGCTAGAAGCTATAAGTGTGCTAAATTTAAAGTTTCAAGCTCATCTGGAAGTGGGTAAACATTAATGTCGGTGAGTGAGTCAGCCATGTGGCTTTATAGTAGTATAACACCCTATCCTCTCTATAGCTCTCTTTCTCTCTCTCCAGGTGAATACTGATGTTGGTTACTTAGGACCCTAAATATAAACCAAACATAGTTTATTTCCAAAGAATTTCATGACACCCTCCTCCCCCTGTTGCCTAACGCAAGATTTTTTTAAGTCCTTATTAATAAGTCTTAGAATCAGAAGGATCCGTTAAAAAAACTAAATACAATTGACGGCTATTTTCCTCATTGTGATGCTTACCATGTACAATCCAAGCACACGAACTATATTAGCACACGACTTACAAATTAACTAAAAACTAGGACTTTTTAATACTATTAAGGGTCGTATGGTACTCAGAATGAGATGGCAAGGATTTTTTTGTTTATCTAAGAGTTCCTCTTGAATCAACTTATAAGTATTTTTTTTAAAGCTTATGGCGTTGTAGGTGTTATGAATATTATAAGACACCACTTAGCTACTGAAAATACACGACCAGCTCTGGTGCTTAAATATTTATTAAATAGGTACCTAAGGGAAGTTCCTAAACAAAACTACCTTCCACACAAACCAAAGATAATAATATATCTTCCCTCTTAAATCAAACAAAGATCCTAAAGCACTTGTCGTCAACCGCTTTGATCACTTAGCGGGCGTAGACGGTGGGATTGAAGATTGCATTATTTTCAATTAACATAATTACAACCCACTTCGGTGGCCGCATTGTTTAATGCGCTACTCTCGCGGTAAACTAGACCGTCGATGATGGGTTGATCGAGGTTCGAATCTTTGCAGGGTGTACTGAGGCGGTTTTTTAAATAGTTTTCCACTCTTTCAACTCAAATGCAGGCACATTTCCTATAATTATAACCTTCCTAATCCCTAAAATCATAAGCGTATAACCCGAATGGGTTGTAAGACTCGGTGCTAAAAACATAGCAAAATTACTCTGGAGGCCGTGAGAGTAGGGGGATTTTAATTTTGGGAAAAGGGGGTTTCAAAATCGTAAGTCTATGGCACTAAACCCTTAGAAATAAGAACAATGTTATTGTATTCACAGTAATGGTGGAACTTTATTTGTGTAAGAAAAGAGGAAGGGAAGGGGGGGAAGTAACAAAAATACAGGGGCTTATTCTTTTCTTACCCGATTAATGTTAGAAAATTGGATGCTCTTAGAAGCTATTTATAGTATCCTCGTTTGGAGGGTCTTATAACATCTATTTAGAATAGTGCTCCTCCCGAAATATTTTGAAATATGGATACTTCTAGAGGCTATTTGGATCAATCCTACTTCGGCATTTTTTTTAAATTGGATGCTTTTAAAAGATATCTTAAGAAGACGTATTCACCAGAATTTTTTTTAATAAATTTGATTTCCTAGAATCTATTTGAAGTAGTCGTCAACCAGATTTAAAAAAAAAATCTTTGGAATCCCCTAAAAACTATTCAGAGTGTTTTTCACTCTTTTTTTATATATATAATTAGTTGCCTCTAGAATCTATTTGGAGTGATTCTCTCTTGTAAAATTGTTGAAAAGTGAATGCCTCTATAAGATATTTGAAGTTGATATAAGTTCATCTTTAAACTTCACATTAAAAACTTAGAACATTTCAGGGGAAGGGGGAGAGGAGGATTTTGACCCCATAAGCCACTCCCCCCCCTTTCCAGTTGGAGGCAACCTGATACTATTCCGTCGAATGTTTCCACATTCTTACATTCGTTACCCATTGCCTCCTCGTTGCCAATTGGTCCTTTCTAATGTCTCTCATTGGTCAAACCATCTTTCTTTTTTTTTTTTTTT
>CABFWO010003391.1:32302-51609 GCA_902155825.1 Timema genevievae
CTCTATTAAAAACGAGCCTTTTTTTTTTCTAACAAGGTCACGACTAATTAGGATCGCGAGACGTTCCCCCTCTGCCCCTCCATGTGTTGACTTGTGTCGGATTGTTGGCCACACTGTTTACTCGGGCTTCATCAGTTTTCTGGTGCTAGATAAGAGAAGCACGTCTATCTATCTATAGTCTTCTTCCGATGGTGTCGGCTGCCACACTTGATTCGGACTTTTAGAAGAGATCGGTCGAGTCTTCAGACTGTTCTGTCTTGCGCGGATCAGGTATGTTAATGCATGAGTCGATATTAAGGTGGGGCGTGAAAGGTATGCAAGTTAAAGCCAGTGTTTTTGTTAGTTTTTATAGCAGAACTTTTTCTTTTGGGCTGAAATAAATGAAATATTTCTCGAGTAGAAACAGAGTTTAATTTTCTTCACGTGGTGATAACGATTCTCGAATATTTGTCTTAAGTATAGCGGCATTATCTAAGAAACTTTTGAAATTAAGAGAAAAAGTTGTCATTATATTCCATTATTATTATTATTAGCACCACGTCTTACTACCCATTCGGGTTATACGCACTTACGCTAATGTGTAATGGTAGGGTGATTGTGAGATGAAATGGAGGACCTACAGTTTAACGTGGAATCCGAACCACGGTGGGAGACCTGGCATTCCACACATTCACAAGTTGTGATCAATACACGTCTTGTCAGAGGTGAAGGAAGGGTTTGGCAATCAGATAAATGTGTGCTTGGAACCGAGGATTGAACCCCGGATCCCCACTACAGAAGTGTGACATCTTACCCCTAGACCGACAGGTCACCATTATATTCCAGATCACCCTTGACAGATATTCAAGAAATGTTGGTATCACCATTTGAAGAAAATTAAACTCTCTTTCTAATGCAGATTTTTTTTTTGCCAAAATAAAAAGTTTTGCTATAAAAACTACAAAACACTGGCCTTAACTTGAGTTCTTTACACTCAAACCTTAGAGCCTTATTTTGATATGAAGGAACTTTTTGACAGTAATATTTTTATTTCCTCTAATCGAGGTTTAACGTGAGCTTTCTAGACTGACTGGTTCTACCAGCACACGACTTATAACTCGACTAACATCTAGAACAGACACAACAACCAGCCCCCCTGCTATTAATCCATCACTGTGAGAGGGGGAATCTACATCTCACCAATGATAGATATTTCGACCATGCCGGGAATCTAACCCGGGACCCTTAATTCAGTAACTAGACCGTAATAAAATGCACGAAAACAATGTTAACATAAGGAAACGTAAAGTCGTGTGACCTTCAATTGTCGCCTTTTTCAATTTCACCCGCATCGATGGTCACATGGTCTAACGCGTCACTCTCTTGTTGGACTGGATTCCTGGTGACGGGAGAGATTGGTGTTCAAATCCCGGTCAGGTGTACTGATGGTGTATTTTTTTTCCTAAATGGCTTATCACACCTTCCTTCCACGTGAATGCGGGTACATTTATGTTTTTTAATCCATCCTCCTCCTATCTAGTTCACTGGAATAGCATGATTATTATATGCGTAAAACCGTAACATGTACGAAGACGCGTAGGAAAAAAATATTCTCTGAAATATTACTAATAATTACAAAAAATTTCAAAAGTTTCTTTCTACCTGCAGTGGGAGATCCATGGAGGGGGGTAGGGGGGAGGTGATCACCTCACTTCATAGAAAATAATCATTAATATTGAACCCAGTAAAGTCTGTTCACCGTAGGAATTGTTTTCTGAAAGGCCTTTTTCCCTACCAGAAATCTATTATATAGTAGGATATTGTTAGGAAAAAAGACCTTTCAGAGAGTAATTCCTACCGTGAATGGAATTTACCTATCTTAATGTTGTGAAGACTAACTAACACCTCCCTTGCTCTAGCTCCTACATGAGCTAATCAATAACTCTTTCAACTTAGCTCTAATGTGCAGGAAAGGGGTCATCCATAAACCACGTGACGCTTTGAGGGGAGCGGGAGGGGTGATCTCTAATGGGGGGAGGGTGGGGTACATCAAAGTGTTACGTAACACAGATCTTAAACTCAAATTCTAATGTTGGAAAACAATATTTATTGTTCATGTTTTCACCTTTGATAAACATATTTATAAATAACTTCCGAATATCTGTAATGTTGAAAATGCAAGTTTAACACTTACTTTTTGTATATTAATATTTCGAATGCACTTAGGTGTTATTGTCTGCCCGAGACTACGAACTCCAAGCACAGTTGAAAACACACATTTCCATGCGCATGACAGTGCCATGTTTATACTCACCACACTTGTTTAAATTTGTCCAATCTACTGACCCCCTCAACGTGCTTTTAGTTGAATAACAGCTGTCAGTCGAAGCGGCCTTAATTTAAAAGTATTGTTGAGTTTGAGTATAATTTATATTCCTACTGCACATTATTTTACATAGGCTGTGAATAATCACTTGTGTTTGTATAAAAACAAAAATAATTTCATTGCTTGTGTATAAAAAGCGATATCCAGAGAAAAAAAAAACCCCAGTGGAATTGTCTCAAAAAGATGTTGTGAAATGGAAAGAAGCAAAAGTACAGAATTTATCTCAAGGCAAGTTTTAAGAGTCCATCAATAAAGTTATTTCTTCGTACCAGCAGCATGTTATGAAAAGTAAAGCTTCAAATATCATTAATTATTTTCAAAAGGTAGGTGAATTAAAGCCTATACCTTTTCCCTTCTGATAAATTATTGTGTAAGTATATAAATGAAACTATTATACACTCGCTACGGTGGACGCATTGTCTAAATTGTCTTTATCTCAGTAGACTAGACGGCCGATGTTGGGGAGATGGGGTTCGAATACCAGTCAGATCTACTGAGGGTTGCTTTACCTAAATGGTTTCCCACTCTCCCTCCACGCAAATGCGGGTTCACTTCCTCTAAATTCAACCCTCCCAATTCCTAATCCATTAGCGTAATTAGTACTTAAATTAAGCGTATAACCCGAACGGTTAGTAAGACGCGGTGCTAAATAATAATAATAATAATAATAATAATAATAATAATAATAATAATACATGGTGTTACATGGGGTGGGGGGCAAAAAAAGGTAAGAAAAAAGCGTTACATGGTGTATGGACGACCCCAAAGCAAGTGGCTTAAAATTAAAATTTCCCATTAATTAGATTACCAATTTTAATATGATAACCAATTATTTGTATTAAAATACATGTTTTTCTATTAGTACGTACTAAAACATTTTAGGCTCATGTAGGCCTACATATTTATTACTTATATTGCGACAGCTACTTTGGGTTTTATGCTTTTTTTTGTGTTGATATTAAATTTTGTTATTAAAAGTGTGTTTTTTTTCCTTACAAATCCTCTTTTTAATATTATAATTATTAATAAAATTATTTTTATAAATTGGCAATATTATTATTATTAAAATTATTATAAATTAAAATTTTAATTAGGTAAAGATATTAAATTTATACTTGAAGGATCCTTATGAAAAACCAATGTCCCTTCCCCCCTTCCCATCTTGGTGGTCTAGTGGCCAGAGGTCCCTGGTTCGATCCCTGGCGCTTCCAGGTTCTTCCGTGAGGCAGGGGGTTCTAGAACAATGTCAACTCACAGCTACTTGAAAGAAAAAGTAGCGGCTACGGTCTATAAAACTGAAATTAACGGCTGGAGGATTCTCTATTGACCACAATTTAAAAATTCACACAATTGTCGCAAAGAAAAAGAAAAAAAAAGGTATAAAAATAGTTTTAGTACTATTTCTTTATATATGGGGCATATTCATTTTCCTTTTCCTTTTTTGTAGAACGATACTGAGTTGGAATTAATTTTAATTAAAATAATGGTGATATATTTATTTTTTTGAAATGTGGCCCCTTTAGTATTTTCAATTCTCAATATGGCCCTTATTATCGAACGAGTTTGACATGCCTGGTCGCTAATATATCCAACAATCAGCACTCTGTAAATTTAGCGTTCAAACATTTGTCCTACAGTCCAATTTTCATAGGAAGAACCTTTTCTTCACAGTTAGAAAAGCTACTATATACCTTAACGTATTTATGCGTCAAGTCATGTGATATTCATGTTACTTTTGATAGATATTCAATAACTATTTAACAAAACTAACAAAAAGTTATCCATTTTAGCCGCTAAATTAAATGCCTGTGTGTTTCTAAAGGTCCCTTCCTTTGAAAAATGGACTGTAATTCCGTATGAATGTTTTTAGGAACCCGACTATACACTATTATTCTACTGCTTGTGATGGTTTCCTGATAACGCTCAATGTATTCAGATACCCACGACCTCCTCATTGGTGTCAATAGAACCTCGGCTCAGCGGTCGTTCCTTCCTTGAGCCACCTCTCTTGAAGCTCTGCGATCCTGTTGAACTGTTCTCTTTCTCTGTGCCAGCAATGTCGGGCCTCACCTCTCCGTCCAACCGTCGCGACGCCTTCGCCATGGTGGGTCTTCAGCTGCTCATGTTGGCGCTCAGCGCCGCCTTCGGACGCTATGATTCCCAGGTGGATGCTAAGACTCCGCTTAAAGACGCCGACAAACAGACGATCGGCAATTATTACCCTAGTAAGTTGATAATATATTATACACCCCTGTATCCTTTGCAATACACCCGTACATCCCTCACAATACACCCGTACATCCCTCACAATACACCCGTACATCCCTCACAATACACCCGTACATCCCTCACAATACACCCCTACATTAGTATAATTCACCCCAACATTATTTCTCAATTTTATTTTATAGAAATTAGATTAATTTGCATTAAAATGTGTTTATTACTTGGATTTATCAAACTTCATGAACATGAAATAAATGTTAAATCTTAAGTCATTTAGCGTTTATTTTCAAAAACACAGCTATACCAGCACAATCAACGGATGACTTACCAACTAAATTAACTTAAGACGTTAACTAGCCTACTGTCTTTGCACTATCTAGATAAAAGAACTAACTCTTAGAAAAAAGAAGATTATTTTAGATATTAATTGTATCTGGAATTGAACCAATGTCCTATTAAAAGTAATGCAAGGTCTCTTTTTTAATCATCCAATAGGATGGTCCGATACAATATTGTATTTATTTTCCCCCACCGCTTTTTACTTTCCTTCCGACTATAGGCCTCTTACACTAATGGGGTCGGGATATAACTTAGAGGAAATTAACTCGCATTTTCGTGAAAAGAGGATGAAAAACCGTTTAGTAAACAAATACCCTCATCACACCTTGCTGAGATTCAAACCCTGACCTCCCCATCATCGGTAAATCACACTAGACGAGCCTGACATTTAGTCCACGTGTCCACCAATACAGGTAATAGATTATATATGTACTCGTACGAGTGTTGTCATCAATAATAATAATAATAATAATAATAATAATAATAATAATAGTAATAATAATTCAGAGGTTTAAAGACGATGTATGTTTAAATTATATGTATTTCAATTTTGTATCTGCATCGATGGGCACGCGGTCTAAATGTCAAACTCATCCAGCCTGGTTACGGGTAGGTCAGGGTTCAAATCTCACACCTGGTATATTGAATTTTTTTTTTCTTTTTGCTGAATAGAGTTTACCACTCAGCCTCCAAGCAAGTGCAAGTATATTTCATCTAAATTATCTTCCAGGATCTGACACCTTAGCTCAATTGATAACGTGCCTGCCTAATGAGCTGAAGGGTCCGAGGTTCAACTCAAGGCATGGCCGAAAAATTTATATTTAGTGAAATGTATGTCTCCCTTTTCAGAGTGCTCAATTATTGACGTCAGGGGCGGGATGTTGTGTCTGTTCTAGATTTAAGTTAGTTTGTAACTCTTGTGCTGATATAGTCAGTAGGTTCAGAAAGTTCATGTTAAATACCATATATATGTATATATAATGTATAGAGGTAAGCGAGTACTTGAAAATTTAAGTTCAAGTCAAATGTTATGCTAGTAGCTGCTTGAACTAGACTCAAAGATAATTTAAAAATTTCGAAAAATTTAAGTACTTGTAATATTCAACTTTTTTCTCGAAAATTCCTAGTTTGATTAATTTTATTCAATTTTAAGATATAATTTCATATCAAATAGATTCACTTAATATTTCCTTTTGTCTAACTAAAAAAATTGTAAAATTAAGTTATATTAAAATGTATTTAAAAATTTGTATTTGTGTGATTATAAATTTTTTTCGCAGCAATATTTAATTCTAAAAAAAAGTTTGCACTTATTTACTGCCTACTCGCACATCACTAGTAATATATACCTATATATATATATATATATATAATATCACCTTAGCGTAATTAAGGTAGGAGTGTGTACGGATTTTTCAGTTTTCACAGCAATTTTTTTTCAATAAAATAAATAAAATATTATTCCAGTAGAAACATATGGTTTAATTTTCTTCACATGGTTATATCAACACTTGTTGAATATCTGTCATGATCATAGCAGCATTAGATGAGAAACTTTTTAAATGAAGAGAAAAATTTGTCATTAAATTCCAGAACAACCTTGACAACATTTGTTGTTGAGATTACTGTGCTTGTAGCTCCATTGGGTAGTAAGCAAGCCACGGTGGAAAAAAATAATTTAATCTCCGACGTTTCCGAACAAAGGTAAATAATGTTGGCTTTAGTATTTTATTTAAACGTTAGCGAATCAGGGCAAGGTCAAGTCTTTTATTTATAAATAAAATAGTGGGGGTAGAGGCAATGGGGTAAGAATGGTAAAAGAAGTCTTACCTAGAACAAAACATCGTCGTGGTGATAAATCAGTATCACGCAGTCAGCAGCGTGAGAAAAACAAACTGATTTATTCATGGCTCGCGCCATCTTGGAACTTGCCCCATTTACCCACAGTTCCAAGCGAGGGGTGGTAGTTGAATTAAACATGATCGAATTGGCCGCACTTTTCAGAATAACCAGGGATTTTTTTTTTTTTTTTTACGATTCACGATTCGCCAAACAATTTGAGGGGGGGAGGGAGGTTGTTTTTATTCCAGATAGTTAATGTGTTTTATTTAATCCAATCACAAGGTTATATCAGTACAGATGACGCTTAACAAATTAACCTTTAACAACCTTAAAGAGGTTAGAATATTCGAGCAGAAGTTCATAAATGTCAACAAAAAAAAATCAAGTGGTTTTATAACGCTACTGGGTAGAGCTGTCCGAAAGTAGGAGGAAAATATTAATTACAATGTTGTGCCCCCCTCCCGCCTATTAAATGACGTAATTTTATCCCCAAATATCCTTTCTATGCTCCTATACCAGTTACCTTTTGTTTCCCGGACATTTAGCTCTTATTGATCAACCGAAATATGTGAAATTCTTGAACTTTTCAGAGTGGGAATCTTCAACTTTTTAAACTATATTTACAAATCTTTATTTGTTTAGGGTTTTAAGCAATAGTCTAGTGTTCATTCCAGTATAAACTAAACTTGTCTACTCTTAAAGCTTTTATCAATATTTAACCTAAACGCATCATCTAATTGGCAATATTATCTCAGCTACCTAGCCCTAAGCTCAACTTTAAATACCCAACCGAAATATCAATAATAATTATGTTATGCCTAATCATGACTTTAGCTTGCAAGTCACCCGCACCGGTGGGCACGTGGTCTAAATGTTAGGATCGTCTAATCTGTTTTGTTGATGTCTGGGGGGTCGCTGATTTATAATTAACATAATAGCAACCACCACGCCGTCTATGGCAAGCGGTTAGATGTTCTATATTCTACAAACTACCACGAACAACGGGTGACGGGTTTCTTTGAATCTCCCCTTAAATACCCGGACGGACCATTGGTTGCATGGTCTAAGGCGTCAGGCTCACGCAAAGCCAGGTTGCTGGTAGCTGGACGCCAGGAATATCGTCTGGATGCTCTGGCTGTGGTTTTCCCATCTTTTCTCCGTGCTAATGCACGTCTTCTGACTGTCCCTATCACCTCATATTGATCCGTAAATATCATTAATGTTGACCGAAACACTTATTTTTAATGATTCCTGAAAATAATAACATGTGATTTTGTTAATTTGCTGTTTTTTCTGTTTTTTTTAAATTAATACAGCAATTTCACTCTTACCACAAAAGTTAGTTAAACGGACCATTTAAAGTGATACGTCTTTCCTTCAGCCAGTGATTCATTCATATGAATATTGTTGTTTTATAATTATATAGTTAGGATGAAATTTAATAGTTGCATTTTCATCTTTTTAAATGTTTAAATGAAATTATCTATTAAGATTTGATGCAGGCTTCGGGTTGTATTATTGATGGTCGTTTGAAACTTTCATTTGGTGAAAGTTGAAGATTAGAGTCTGGAAGTTGAAGTTGATAGTCTGGAGGTTGAAGTTGATAGTATAGAAGTTGAAGATGAGAGTCTAGATGTTGAAGATGAGAGTCTAGATGTTGAAGATGAGAGTCTAGATGTTGAATATGAGAGTTTAGATGTTGAAGTTGAGAGCCTGGAGGTTGAATATGAGAGTCTAGATGTTGAAGTTGAGAGTCTGGAGGTTGAATACAGCTGCGGTTATGTTTTTCTTCAATGACCAGAATTTCTTTAAAGATAGCGTTTGTGGTGTCAACTGCTCGATGAACGTAATGGGTACGAAGTTGGTGTTTTTTAAGTATATGGGTGCATGCAGATTGGTGGTAAATCAATTATATCACCATTTGGGGCGTTGCCTGTGGGACTTGGTAACCTTATTCGATATGCCAAACGAATAGCGTGTCGTTCCAGAACCCATAGCGTGGAATAAAAGTCATTTGAGACTGATACCCATGAAAAATAGCGATATGCCATTAGTGGGCGGCAAAATATTTTCTATGTTTTTGTTAAAATCTGTGGAGATAGACACAATCTAGCTCATGTAAGTGGTTTTTTTTAATTAAGGTGGCATAAAACATCGGCATTCATTTTTTGCGGTTGAGGAGTTAAGGATAAATTCAGGATAAATTCAGATTGAATATTACTCCTAGATATTTTTTTTAGTTTGATAGGTATTTTATTTTTGTAAACATATATATATATATGAGAGCTCTAGAGTACAAACAATACACAGAATACATAAAACGTAAATGAAAATCGTTGGTGCCTTGACGGGCTGATAATGAACCTAGATATGGGCCTAGATATTTTATATTTAGACTGAATTTTGATTTATGATTTTCAAACGCGTTTCTTGTTCTATTATTCCCTTTATATTATGAATTTCCATGTCTATAAATAGTAATCTTGTTGAGATAACATCGAGACAAAAGAATAAAAGTGAGGAGTGAAAGAATGTATTTTTTTTAGTGACAGAATGTCATGACGTGTCTTTGACATTGCTTGTTCTCTCTGAGGTGTCCGGTTCAACAGGAGTAGAGTGGCATTGTCGCGCTGGTGCTGCTATCTGTCAAGTGATCATTTGTTCTCACCTTTCACCTCTCGCTGACTCGTTCTAGATACAGTAGTTTGGAGGATATCGTGACAGGTTTTTAACTTTTCAACTGTAACATGAGGTTGACGGTTAGAAGAGGCGTGTCGCCGTGGCGTCTTCAACTGTCATTCCTTGAGAGACTTAGGAAAGAGTCACGTGATAACTCATCCGATACAATCGATGATCTCGAGCTCAAAATAAATAAAACTTAGTTCCTAATATGCATAGTACGAAACACACGAGGATTTCTCTGAGCGAGAGCGAAAAGGCCTACCAATTTTGCAGGATTTTGCAGAGTTTAAATGAAAAAATTCATGCCGTATACTTGTGACGTCACAGGTCTTCAGCCAACACACAATACCTTCGAAGGCTGCATGATTAAATACATTAATTTCGACGCATAGAGCATATATTATACTAATTTTTAGAATATTATGCTAATTCTCGACTTATTCATAGCATACAGGCTATTTATTTCTTATGTTTGTGTGGTGGTGGTGGTGGTGGTGGTAGTGGTGGTGGTAAGGGGAAGTATTCCCCTTTAAACTCGTCCCGCTAATAATGACGCTCATTCTCAAATACAGTCCAATTTCCAAAGGAAAGGTCTTTTAGGAAATACCAACTGTTTTCGGCCAATATTGATAACATTTTGTTAATTTATCGGAATTCCAAATTGATAATATCTTTCAAAAGTGAAAGCTGAAGATCATTTTGCTTGACGTATGAATACGTGAAAGTATATCTAGTAACTTTTATAGAACCCCGCTCCTGTGTCCGCATAGCTTAGGGTATCACTATCTCAATAGACTAGATTGTCGATTATGAGGAGATTGGGGTTACGAAACTCGGTCGGGTGTACTGAGGGTGGTTTTACTCACTGATTTTCCATACTCCCTCCACGCAAGTGTGGGTACATTTGCTCTAAAATCAACCTTCCTAATCCTTAACACATTAGTGTAATAATTAGTTTTTTATTTAGCACCGCGTCTTACTACCCGTTCGGGTTATACGCTTAAGTACTAATTACACTAATAGATTAAGAATTGGGAAGGTTGAATTTTAGAGGAAGTGAACCCGCATTTGCGTGGAGGGAGAGTGGAAAACCATTTAGGAAAAACCTCTCCCAGTTCACCCGACCGAGATTCGAACCTCTATCTCTCCGTCCTTGGGGGTCTGGCTCAACACGACTGGCGCGTTAGCCAACTACGCCACCAAGGCGGGTTAATAATTAGTACATAGGCATATAAACCGAGCGGGTAGTAAGAAGCAATACTAAAAATAAAGTAAATAAAAAACGAGAGGTCATCTTTCATCTCGAATCTTCACTTCCGTCATTTTCTCAGACAAAGGGGAAAAAAAATAAGACGTAATGAATAAAGGATCACAACTTTTTTTTTTAAAGAGTAGGGAAGTGACTGATTTACACTCGAGATGACTTATTTAAATACAGAGGTCGTTCTTTTATCCCTCCATTCCCCTCACCACCTCAACAAGTATCCATCCACCCGTTACCGACTTTGGTTTTTCTGGCCAGTGCCTCAATACGCGTCCGTGGCGTCGGGTCCGTCTTTCGTTGCTCGACACTTAATTAACTAAAATAGTAATTTTTGCAACAATTTTTGGGGTAACTTCTCACCACACTCCCCTTCACCGTTTCAGGTAATGTGCCCTTCTTTTTTTCTATCCGTTCGTATTCGTGAGTAGCATATCTAGGGCATCCATATTATCCATATTATGTTGAAATAGATCTAGCAAAATTGAAGAAATACCGTTTAGTCACAGATGATATGTAGACAAGCACTTTTTTCGGGATCAAGGATATTTAAAAAACGTATATTCGGTGACCTGGTTGTCTAGGGGTAAGGTGTCAAGACTTCTGTGCTAGGGGTTCGGGGCTCAATCCTCGGTCCCGGCTGACAGCCTTCGATTAGAAGTGACATGGCCCAATTTAATAATGTATGTATAATACAGTAAGTCCTTAAGTCCTCTACTTACATGGATTTGAGTTACGCGGATTCGTAGATACGTGGTTGCAGTACTTTGACTCACGACTACCTGAATCATCTTTCAAACGTCAATTAAACATAAATGATGGCTTTTCTTGTAATCTTATGAACAGCTGATATTTTCATCGCCATTTTGTTTGTATCTACTTTGAGTGTAAGTTGCGTTTTGCTTGTGAACCTAGGTAGTAATTGTTGTAAACAAAGTATAAACCTTAAATATTTCTGAGTGAGAAACGTAAAACGGATAAAGATACATGTATTCAGTGCTAAGAAAAAGCACATAATAATGTATTCAAGTACCACGTGGTTTCTCAACTTGCGTGGTGTTTAACTTACGCGGTTTTAATTCATGCGATTTTCAACTTAAGTGGTTTTCAACATGCGCGGTAACTCTTCGAAACAAATGAACCGTAAAAGTATATAAGTATATCGGGTGAGGCATTTAAGTTGAGACATCAAAAATCCAGAGAACGGGGTATTCTAGAAATAATTGTTTTGAACAAAAGTTTTTTGTTTTTGAGGGGGAAAGAGAACATCACTCGTTATTTTTTGTTTGGTGGACGTCTTCATCGTTATTTTGCTGGTTTTATTAGTGAAAAACTATAATTTTTAACGGCATTTTATTCTACAGCCACACAAAAAATAACTTTTGTTAGAAATTTTTTCGATTTGACATTAATTTTTGAAGATATTTTAACATTAATTTTCTTAACAATTTTTATTCAAGAACTTTTATCTTTATTTATAAAACTACTTTTAGTAAATGTTCATTATGATGACCATTAACATCGATTCACTTTTAATATAGTAAGAAGTTCTTGAGTAAAAATTGTTATAAAAATACAAGTTAAAATATCTTGAAATTTGATGTCAAATAAAAAAATGTTTCAGAAAACATTGTTTTTTTTTAGTACAGAATGCCTTTAAAAATTATAGGCTTTTATTTCTTTTAAATCAAAGTTGATCTTGAAATGACCTTGAAGACGTCCACCAAATGAAAAATAACTAGTGCTATTATATTTTCCCCTCAAAAACAAAAAAACTTTTGTTCGAAACAATTTTTTTCTAAAATACTTTATTTTGAGGATATTCTGGTGTCGCAACTAAAATCCCTCATCCCGTGTATATATATATATATATATATATATATATTTCAGACACGTGATAGATCCTCATTCACACCCCTGGCCACTTGGTGAAAACACACGCGGAGAAGTACTAATCGCACGCGATGGCGATTAAGGCGCGGACGGGTGCGGACGGCCCTCACGTGGCGGCGGCGCTCGTAGTGTTCCAGTGTCTGATCATCGTGGTGATGACGGCGGTGGTCAAGTACCACCCCTACGCGGACGCCAAGGACAATCGGAACAGCGCCCTTTCCCACCAAGGGGGCTTTCAGCTCGGTCTGGACGAGAGAGAACTCTACAAGTTCTACATCAGTAACTACCTCTTACTACTAGTTCTACATCAGTAACTACCTCTTACTACTAGTTCTACATCAGTAACTACTTCTTACTACTAGTTCTACATCAGTAACTACCTCTTACTACTAGTTCTACATCAGTAACTACCTCTTACTACAAGTTATAAACATCAGTAACTACCTCTTACTACTAGTTCTAAACATCAGTAACTACCTCTTACTACTAGTTCTACATCAGTAACTACCTCTTACTTCTAGTTCTACTTCAGTAACTACCTCTTACCACTAGTTCTACATCAGTAACTACCTCTTACTACTAGTTCTACATCAGTAACTACCTCTTACTACTAGTTCTATATCAGTAACTACCTCTTCTAGTTCTACATCAGTAACTACCTCTTACTACTAGTTCTACATCAGTAACTACCTCTTACTTCTAGTTCTACATCAGTAACTACCTCTTACTACTAGTTTTACATCAGTAACTACCTCTTATTACTAGTTCTACATCAGTAACTACCTCTTACTACTAGTTCTACATCAGTAACTACGTCTTACTACTAGTTCTACATCAGTAACTACCTCTTACTACTAGTTGAATTATTAGTGAGATTAGTTTACTATTTTATACTGAGGTCCGACACCTTACTGAGCACAATCAGCTCAGTTGGTAGAGTGTCTATCTACTGAAATAAGGGCCCCAGGTTTGATTCTTGGCATGGCCGAAAAATGTATCACTGGTGGAATGTGGGTTTCTCCTTTCACAGTGATGGATTAATGTTCTAGATTTAAGTTAGTATGTAAGTCGTGTGATGATATAATCAGTCAGTTTAGAAAGCGCATGTTAAATACGTCAAATAAATAAAATAAAAAAGTTATACCTAGTTTAGGAGAGGTTTTCAAAATGTCTTGCCTGTTTTTCACTGTAGTATTCTTTTTTTAATAGCCTCGTGGCTTACTACCCGTTTGGAATTATACGCTTATGTACTAATTACGCTAGTGTTTTTATGGATTAGGAAGGTTATATTTAGAGAAATTGTACCCACATTTGCATGGAAGGAGAGCTGAAAAGTATTTTGGTGGAGAAAACTCTCAGTATACCCGACCGAGATTCGGACCTCGATCTCCCGGTCATCGGCAGTCTTAGTAGTACGGTGAGAGTAGCGCCTTAGACTGTACGACCACCGGAGCAGGTGAATCAGAGTGTTCACCGTGTATTTTATAAACACCTATACAAACGCACGACTTACAAACTAACTTAAACTCTCAGTCAAGTTTTCATTAGAAGAATCTTGTCTCACAGCTAGAAAAGTTATTGGATCTACTTTCACGTATTCATACGTCAAGTCATGTGACCTGCATCTGTCACTTTCGGTGTATAGTAGCAATAAAATAATACTACGATACGCTGCTATATTAGGGATGAGAAGAGTTGGATTTAAAGGAAGTGTACCCGAGTTTGCGCAACGAAAGAATGGAAAACCATCTAGGAAAAACCTTCCACAGTACATCAGACCGGGACTCACACCATAATTTCCCTGTCATTGGCAGTCAACAACATTATTAATAGGCCTATAGTAAAATTTTGCCAATGTTGACCTAAAAAAAGTTGTTTCCTTTTCCTAAAAGCTCAGTGACTTTTGCAGTTTTTATAGCAATATATTTTTTTGGCTAAAATAAATCAAATATTTCTCCAATACAGACATATAGTTTAATTTTCTTGACCCGGTGATATCAACAGTTGTTGAATATCTATCATGATCATGGCGGCATTAGATGAGAAACTTTATAAATGAAGAGAAAAAGTTGTTATTAAATTCCATGACACCCTTTAACAGATATTCAACTGTTGATATCACAATGTGAAGAAAATTAAACTCTATGTTTCTACTGAAGCAATATTTTATTTATTTTGGACAAAGAAATGTTTTAATTAAAAAAACTGCAAAATCACTGGCCTTTTCTCGCGTCCCCTTCCACCTCACCTTAGTAACACACATTCACCTCTTTCATTCAGATATTTACCTTTTAGTTATAAGAATATGGTCACATTATTATCGAATAGTAACATTATTTGCCCACACCGCCCGGAAATGACGTGGTCCCTTAATGACGCAATCCACTTGTCTACGGAACACGTTGGTCTATCTATTTTTTGGTTGACTTCTATTTTCTTTGATGTAGCCAAATAATTTGTTTTATATAAATTGTAAGTATATTTGTCAGCTACTAGCGAATATAAGAACTAACGCAAGTGAAATCATGATCTCTATTCAACTCACAAGGAATGGATGGATCAAAAGTTTAGTTACTGATTAATTGTATTTCTATTTAATAATAACTGCTAAACTATTATACATAAACAACCAACGATGAGAATATATTTCTAACAAATGTATTTTTAATTTATTAATTAAAACATAAAATATAGATTTTAGTTATTCCCGTTAGAACTATTTACCTTCACTCTTAATTCGTGTTTTACAAGGGTGTTTATTTCAAACAATGATAAGTAAGGATACATTGTTATGTTTGCTTCTTCTATGGCTAAAGATAGATGTTTATTTTTATTTTGTTTCTTCTATGCTCAAAGAGAAGTTTTTATTTATATATGATTTTCATAAGCCCAGGGATAAATATGTTAGTTTTTATTGGCTTCTTCTATGGCCAAAGAGAAATGCTTATTTCTATTTACTTTCCT
This sequence comes from Timema genevievae, assembly GCA_902155825.1. Taxonomy (NCBI): domain Eukaryota; kingdom Metazoa; phylum Arthropoda; class Insecta; order Phasmatodea; family Timematidae; genus Timema; species Timema genevievae. The sequence goes on from CABFWO010003391.1 coordinate 47,875, forward strand.
ATAACCAAGAAGAAAACTCTACTTATATTTTATTTTCATAAAACCTAGGATATAATAATATTTGCTTCTTTTAAGGTCAAAGGTAAATTAATGTTCATTTCTATAGTATCAATTCCATACTACCGCGAGCATTTTTGTTTTTATGACCTACAAATATAATTCGCTTATGAAAATATTCCAAAATATAGGCTTGCAATAATACAAGCCTGCTAATAAACTTTATCATCCAAGTCATTTTTAGTACATAAAAAAATGTTTGTGATAGCAATATATGCCAATGACCGTATCCAACAGCTTCGATATCAATCGCAATCAATATTTAAACGTCCGATAACAACTTCACGCCACTTCAATAATTGACCCAGATATAAGTTAGTGTAAACCAAAATATATCACAAACTTAGTGAAGAACTATTTGACAGTAAAACAGAATTGCTTCTTGTGAATAAAAATATAAATTTATGAGGAAAATATCAATTTATGAATATTTTCCTCAAACGATAAATACATATTGCTATTGATTTATTGCTAGCACTAATTTTTATTGGGAAAATAAATGTTAATTGTTGTAAAAAAAATCTGCACCATATTTCTTTTTTTTTGTCAAATATCTTAAATGAATCCTGAATATTAATATATTTCGACACAAAATGCTATAAACAGGCAGAATCATATTTTATTCCTTAAATTTAAAACTTAAATAGATAAACTACAACAATATTTTTTATAACACTGAAAACTTTATTAAAGGTGATCAACATAATTTTTTATAGCAATGAAAACATTATTAAAGGTGATCAACATAATATTTTTATAACGATGAAAATATTTTTAAAGGTGATCACTTACTTTCTTAACTATCAATGTTCGGGAGGGTAAAAATTACAATATGTATTCATCAATCAATCAATCAATCAATCAATGCTCGGAACGGTAAAAATAAATTATGTAATCAGCAATTAATCAATGTTCTGGAAGCTAAAACTTACATTATGTACTTATAAATTAATCAATCAATCAATGTTCGGGAAGATAAAAATTACATAATGTACTCAAAAATCAGTCAATGTTCGGAAGGGTAAAAATTACATTATGTACTCATCAATCAATCAATGTTTGGGGGATAAAAATTACCTTATATAATCAACAATCAATAAATAAATCAATGTTCGGAAAGATAAAAATTACACCTACTCATCGTGAGGGTAAAAATTACACTATCACTAATTAATCCCTCAATCAGTCTATGTTTGGGAGGATAAATATTGCATTGTGTACTCATCAAACAATCAATGTTCAGTAGGATCAAAATTGAATTATGTACTCATCAATCAATCAATCAATCAATGTGCAGGAGGGTAAAAATTACATTATGTACTCATCAATCAATCAATGTTCGGGAGGATGAAATTTGCATTATGTACTTATCAATCACTCAATGTTCGGGTAGGTCCACTGTGCCCCCTGTGCTCCCCTGTTCCTGCGCCACTGACCAAATATAAAGGGTGTTTGTTTTTCGCTTGTTTGCAGTGTTCCAAGATGTCCATGTGATGATATTCGCGGGGTTTGGTTTCCTCATGTCTTTCCTCAAGAGATATGGCTACAGTTCGACAGGTTTCACTTTGCTGCTGGGCGCACTCATGGTCCAATGGGGCATCCTTTGTCACGGGTTCTTCCGTCTTGACCCGTTAGACCATAAGATTCCCATCAGCATCGAGAGGTGAGTCAGACTCGGCCACCACAACTTACAAGCTGACTAGACCTAAAACTGCATGCCTGTTTACACCCGATATCATTTCATAGTTTGAATTTAGGATATTTAGATATTTTTTTTATATCCCTTGGACTTCGGATTAAAAAGGTTCTACTGAGCAAGGAGAAATAGAATGAGGAACTAAAAAATTAAGGATAACAGAAAGGATAAAACCATTAGAAGAAACACTGAAGAGTAAAAGGTTGCAGTGGTTACGAGATGTGATGAGAATGGAGGAAAGAATGTCTAAGAAAAATCTACAGAGTAAGGAGAAGAGTAGAAGACCTATTGGAAGACCACGGATGAGATTTACAAACAAAATGCAGAAGGACATAAAGGCTAAAGGAACGGGCTGGAGACACATCAGGCAGAGGGAGAATCTTGAAGAGGTCGACAGAAACGGAAGAGGATGTGTCCCACGTGATCCGCAGAGTTGGAAACTTCCATTGATGACGATGAGTAGGAAACTATTTAGTAAAACTCACTCTTCTGTAAAACCGGCTGGGATTTGAACGCCGACCTCCTCATTACAGGAAAAAACAGACCAGCCTGCATACCCACCGATTCGGGCATCTAGAGTTAAGGCCGATACACACAGAATGCTAAGGTAAGCTAAGCAATGGTCCCTCTTTCACTCCAGAATTCAGTGTTGTTTCTTTCTGGTCTGCTCCAGTGAAGTTTAGTTATGATGGAGTTCTCCAAAATTTCTTGTTTGAGTTCAGGTTATAGTACTGAGTAAAAAAAGATACTGCTGTTTAAAAATTTAGGAGGTGAAGGTTTGACTTGTTCAATTAACGCTTCCATTTGAATATAAATACATTTATTAAATATAAAACCTTGAATTAAATATTACTTAAATACACGTGAAACAAACTGAAAACAAAACTTCAACACTTCTTTGGTTATTTTCACCAAACCAGCACTGCGTCTGTTCAACACAGAGCCCGAGTTGTGTTATGCGCATGCGCAACGTGAGATGGCTCAAGATGGGAGATGGAAAAATTGCCCGGCCAGCAATCGGAAAAAACATAGCGCGGCGTAGCAAGACATAGCTTAGCTTAGCTTTCTGTGTGAATCGGCCTTTAACGTCGGCACATTAGCAGCGTTGGATAAAATTATCCATGTTCAATCACTCTGACATGTTTAAAATATAATTAAGTATCGAATTAATTACAAACTAAACATTTTAGTTGAGTTCAAAGAAAATATAACTATACGAATATAATTAAAATACAAACTGGATCGTACCCGCGGGCTCATTTGCGTTCATAAAAATGATAGGTCGCTCTCGATCGAAAATAATAATTACGTTATTTAAAAATCGATCAACATCAAATGTAGTCATTTTATTACAATTTAAAAATAACTTCAACATTTCACGTGACAAATTTATCATCGTGCAATTTTTTTTACAGGGTTTGGGGAGTTTTACGAGGGGATGGCGGAAAGGGGGGGAGGACTCAAAAATACGAAATCAGGCGTTAGGATAGTGTTGGCTGCGCACTAAATACAATAATAGGGATATAAGATTTGTTGGCTGTGCACTAAATACAATAATATAGGGTTATAAGAGTGTGTTGGCTGTACATCAAATACAATCATTTAGTGTTTTAAAATAGTGTTGGCTGTACACTAAATACAATAATATAGGGTTATAAGAGTGTTTTGGCTGTGTACCAAATACAATCATTTAGTGTTTTAAAATAGTGTTGGCTGTATACTAAATACAATAATATAGGGTTATAAGAGTGTGTTGGCTGTACATCAAATACAATCATTTAGTGTTTTAAAATAGTGTTGGCTGTACACTAAATACAATCATATAGGATTATAAGGTGTGTTGGCTGTGCACTAAACACAGTCATATAGTGTTTTATGAGAATGTTGGCTGTGCACCAAACAGTCATATAGTGTTTTAGGAGAGTGTTGGCTGTGCACCAAACAGTCATATAGTGTTTTAGGAGAGTGTTGGCTGTGCACCA
>CABFWO010003391.1:59172-84665 GCA_902155825.1 Timema genevievae
AGATGCCAAAAAAAAAAAAAAAAGATATTCCTTGTTTTCCTCAGACACCCTTCATTATTTTTACATCTTATTCTGCTATTATCAGTAACTATCTTGGTGCAAGAACCAGGTGAAGAACTAAACACACTCCTTTAGTTTAAGATAGTTTGTAAGTTTGGGAGTTTGGGAAAGAGGTAGTTGACAGAGAGTACATGAGATAGTAGAATTAGCAAGGAATCTATCTATAAAAATGTTGTTTTAATCAATAGCTAGTTTATCAAAATTATAGGTTTGTGTCAAAAAACGATCCTGCCCGATCTCTGCCGAAGCTAGTTCGTGACCATGCCTTGTGTTACAGGTCCACATCCAAAACTCCACCCTCGCTGGAGGGGTGGCTGTCGGGACAGTTTGTGACCTCATGATCCAACCCTTCGGGGCGGTTCTTATAGGCATGTTGGCAGGCGTGGTGTCCGTCCTCGGGTATCGCTTCCTGCAGGTACACCACCACAACCTGTTACACCTATATATTAGTTCTATTATACACCGGCTTCAGTGGCCGAATGCTCTACTATTTTATGTGTTTTTTTAGCTCCTCATCTTACTACCCGTTCGGGCTACACGCTTGTGTACTAATTACACTAATGTTTTTAGGGACTGGGGAGGCTATATTTATAGGAAGTGTAGCATCATTTACGTGGAGGAAGAGTGGAAAACCATTTGGGGGCGGGGAACCTTCAGTACAGCTGACCGATATTCGAAACCTCGATCTCCCAGTCATCGGCAGTCTAGTCTACTGCGAGAGTAGCGCGTTAGACCACGCGGCCACCGAAGCGGGCTTAGGGCACTACTCTAACAATAGACTAGATTGCTGAAGACAGGGAACCGGAATTTGATCCCATTCGAAGCACTGAAGGTAGTGTTTCCTAAATATTTTTCCACTTTCCCTTCAAGCAAATGTGGGTACACTTCCTTTAAATTAAACCTACATAATCCCTAACAGATTAGAGTAATTAGCGATTAAGCGTATAGCCCGAAAGGGTGGTAAGATGCGGTGCTAAAAAAAAATCATCTCTATGAAAGCGAAAACACCCACATTGGACGAATGATCATTTTTCTGTCAATTCTGGAATCGAACCTTGATCTCGTTAGTAAGACAGGCGACTTGAGTACTGAGGGTTGAAGTGAACAGATAGTCGGTCCTGGCACTAGAGTGAACTGTCGCGTTCCAGCCGTACCTCCTGTCCCTCGTCCACCTGCACGACACCTGCGGCGTGAACAACCTGCACGGGATCCCCGGCGTGATGTCCGGCGTGATGGGGGCCGTCGTGGCGGGCCTAGCCACCGAGAAGGACTACAACTACAGCCTGTACCAGCAGTTCCCGGCCAGGATGCCGCCGGCCAACAGCTCCGACTACTGGGAGTACGCCGCGCACCTCGGGGGGGACGTCGAGCCCGGGGTCGGGAGATCGGCCTCGGGACAGGCCGGGTACCAGCTGCTGGCTCTGTGCGTCACCTTCCTGGTGGCTTGGGTCAGTGGGGCCCTCACAGGTACACAGGGGTGCGGGGGTATAGAGACACAGGGGTGCGGGGTGCGAGTAATTAGCAGTTTAATTATAAGTGTGGGCCCTACCGCTTAGCAGAGGTTTACTAGATCCATACAAGCGTGCAGGCATCTGGGGTCGCACGGTTTAAGTCGTCAATTTAGCAATAAACTGGATAACCAGTAGCAGTGGAGATTTGAATTTAAATCTCACTTGGGATTCCCAGGGAAACGATGGTAGCTACCCACGCTCTGAACTAATTTGGGTGCATTTCCTCTAAACTACCCCTCATCACTAAACTACCCTTCCTCTTCCCTACTTATTAACAGTTAAGTAGTTAATAACTTCTGTAGTAGCCGGTGCCCTCAACAGCCCCGGATGTTTTCTTGTGTTATCTGAACCACGGCTCCTCCAGGAGCTGTGATGATATCCTCGACAGTTCAAGGGGGCGGGACGCTCCAGCTCTTCTCGGACGATCCTTTCTGGCACCTTGGCGAGGACGAGCGGGTCCTCACACTCGCACCAATCTTCCGAGTGTCCGAGTCTCGGACCACTAGGACCAGCGGCGGCGGTGAAGACATGTTCTCAACGCGGGTACTCTCTCTCGCCAGTATTAGCGCTAGTGTCGACCAATCATGGGGACATGTTCTCAACGCGGGTACTCTCTCCCGCCAGCACTAGCGCTAGTGTCGACCAGTCACGGGGACATGTTCTCAACGCGGGTACTCTCTCTCGCCAGCACTAGCGCTAGTGTCGACCGGTCACGGGGATCTTTGGCTTCATCTGACACGGGGGACTACGCTTGATGACCCTCTTTACTCTTTTCATTTGCTCCCCCATTTTTTTTAACTGAAAAAAAAAACAGAGTGATGGTCAAGTAAGCACGTATCATATTACTAATAAAAATATCAAAACTATCCACTTCATTGATAGAATGTTCTAAGGTCTCACTCTCGGAATAGACTGCTCGGCCAACGACGGGGAGATTGCGGTTCGAACCCCTGCCGGAATGTACTCTGGGTCTTTTTTCCTAAATGGTTTCCCACTCTCTTTCCACACAACATTTATTCTAAGTTATCTATCCTTCGTCACTACCCTCCCTCCCTTCCCAATGACGTAAATAGGTAGATAACCCGGACGGAAAGAAAGACATGGTGACAATAAAAACATTCAGCTAAACGTATTAATTTAATGATAGAAAGTGTCAGAAAAGGTCAATGTTCCCGTGAGCCGACTGTACACACCTCACACCCCTCACACTTCGGAGCGCACGTTCTCACGTACACGCCTGAGTCGCAAGTTGAGCTTGTTCACAAATTACTCCTCCAAGGCCGACTTAATTAACTCGCGCCAGCATATGCTACACATTTTTATACTAAATAATGTTGATGTATAGTAGATATAAATGTTTCACGCGTGACGTGCATATGTACAGACCATCAAGGGAGTGTTCTAGATCCAGCACTACACCCAGACCCTAGTCAACCCTCTTTACAAGGACGGCACCCCTTAGACATATCAACTATATTTTGCGGCACACTTGGTAAACAAAGTCCTTAAATCCAGGCAGTATAAGTTAAAAAAACTTTTATTGTAGGACCTACCTAAGGCGGCCGCCTCGGTCAGCGAGAAAGTATCAATCTCTGTCAGGCCATCTGACTTAAAATACAATGGTCTGTGTCGTTTTCTGGACTTCTCTATTCTGTATAAGTGTCTACTCCCTTTCGACCTTCACCCACAACCACCCTTTGTCAAGTCAATAAGAAAGAGGGTAAATAAAACTATGGAACTTCTTATCTCAGGGTAAAGAGGAAAGCTCACCGCTAGTTCTCAAGTTTCTTCAAATTTTTCTGTTGAAAGCTTAACAAAAAATTACTGTATTTGCTAGAAAAAGGCTAAATCTAGATACCTTTTTCATCAAGACTAGTCTCTTAGCTCCGTAAATATTCTTAAAAGGTCGTTGAAAATGAGATAGTGTCACATTTTCTCACATTTCTTTATATTAATAAAACTCAAACTATAGAGTGGTTAGGAAAAAGAGCCCTCTTGAAAGCTTTCGACTTTATTTTGGCGTCAGTCATATTTTGAAATAATGCATCGTAGTAATTAAATATTGCGTTAGAGCCGAACGTCTTGCGCGGCTATTTCTTGCTTACCGAGGCGGTTCCTTAAGGCGATTGACCCTTTTCATTTGGCGTGTAAATGCAGAGCCATGGGAACAAACGGTTATCTTCAAGAATTTTTATTGTTTTGAAGTTTTATTTTCGGAAACGGTTTGTTCAAGAATAGAAGCATGTTGATTAAGTTATACTTTTTATATACACACCTCCTCTATCATTTTAACAGTGATCAGGTATCGATAAAATTGATATTCTTCAATAGAAAACTGCCGGCTTCATTTAAAAAAATAAGAAAATGTAACAATTAATAAACATTGATACATTATCTTAGAAGGGGTGTTGAAAATATTAACATAAAAATTTCAATCGTTCTCGAGAAAACTGATATTTCCAAACATATAATTTTTTCCGCATGACCTGTCCGGTAGCTAGCGCCATCCACGGCTTCCGTGTTCCATCTTTTCTTGTTGGCGCGGAAGGATACTTTGGTCCGTTGTAAATCTATGCCACGCCTTTCACCCTCCCGCCCACCACCCCACAAAATAGGTTTTAGACTTGCACTCGACAGGGTCAAGGGACTTAAGAGCCCGTCTAACCCCACGGATAACACCTAAACCCAATATCATCGCTGATGGCACTGTAGGTCTTATGGAAGAAAGATTTTACCTTCGCTCACTCTCTCTCTCATTTAACTGTTGCCAAATCTCCTCGTTCTCAGTTATGTCTGAAGGTGTACTGGGGTAAGAAAGAACTACTGGCAACCTCGACTATCCAGCGTTGCGAAACTTGTCTTATATTTGAGGGGAGGTTGACCCCACAAATCGATAGAATGACAACGCTGTTTCCCAATAGTAACCGTGCGGTTCCCTCAGAGATGATATCCGGTGTAGTTTAATACAACACGAACAGGACGTCCCATCGTGGTGTGTTTTTCTGGATCGATACCGGTAAAACCAGTTCTGTTCATCACAATACATGCTCCACTTGGCCGTTGACTGCAAACACTTTTTTTCGCACTTGTTGTTGTGGTTTTTAATGCAACTGGCACGGTAAATCAGCATCCGTTGAGACGTCAATGATGGAGTGTGAATGTCCTGTAGAGGAATGTGTCGTGTTCCCAGGTGGGCTCCTAAGACTGCCCGTGTTCTCTGGTGTCGCCAAGGAACACTTGTTCGACGACGGTCCGTACTGGAAACAGGACGAGGAAGGAGCGCAGGAGGTCCTGCTCGTGGAGGAAGGTACCACGGGCCGGAGACTACTCCACGAGATGAGTGAAGTGGACAAGGTCACGGATGGGGGACAGGAGGGGTGACCTTTCGTTTCATGTTTCACGAGCTTTCACCTTTCTCTTAACAGCCATCTCTCTTCATTGGTCTCTCATTGGTGGGACGGAAGGGGACGGGAGTTTAAAAGAAAAGTCTGTGTTTTTTACAGTCTTTATAGTCAAAATAAATTAAATATTCACCTGCTTCGGTGGCCGCATGATCTAAGGCATCACTCTAGTGTTGGACTAGACTGTTGATGACATGGAGATTGGGGTTCGAATCCCGGTCGGGTGTACTAAAAAGTTCTTCCTAAATAGTTTTCCACTATCCTTCCACGCAAATGTGTGTACACTTCCTTTAAATTCAACCTTCCTCATACCTAACTCATTAGCGTAAATAGTATATAGGCGTATAACCTGAATAGTTAGGAAGACGCGGTGACCAAAAAAAAATCTTAGGTACATATGTTTAATTTAATTTTCCACACGTAATTATCTCAGCAGTTAATGAATATTTGTTATGAGCATCGCAAAATTTGAACAGAAACTTTTTTTTTTTAGATCAAGAGAAAAAGTAATGTTCAAAAAAAACTTCGCAAATTAAAAATAGCGACAAATTAAAACAAAATGTATCTACTTTAGATTTTTTTTAAATTTATTTGGTCAAAAAATGTTTTCGCTATTTTTTTAAAAAAACACTGTAAAAACACATTTATCAAGACTACCGTGCATCGTTCCACTATAGTGAGACTATTAAAATAGTCCGTAGTGATGTGAATAAAATAGAAAGATCGCCACTTGGAGGAATTTGATTACGTCATTACTTACGTCACAGCAGCTATATTTTAATACGAAGATATCCAAACATATATAATTTTAATAAGTGGAGTAATGACGTTAATTGGACATTAGTGTGGATTTTTATTTTAGCACGGCGTCTTACTACCCGTTCGCTAACTACGCTAATGGTTTTAAGGTTCGTGAAGGATATATTTAGAGTAAGTGTACCCGAATTTGCGTGAAGGTAGAGTAGAAAACCATATTGGAAAAGCCTAGTACACCCGACCGAGATTCGAGCCTCTATCTCCCCGTCATTGGTAAACTAGTCTGCTGCGAGAGTGGCGCCTTAGACCATGTGGCCACTGAAGTGGGTGAAAGCATATTATGAGCATGGCTAAGTCAAGATAGATTGTAAATCGTCTGCCAAGATATAACCATTTTTTTAGAAAGTGCGCGTTAATGAGGCACTAATATTGTACACCTATTAAATATAATATTTTCAATCATACCATATTTATTCTATTCAATTTACAACTGAATAATATTTTATTAACTATTCATACAAGTACATACATATATATATATTTCTCCGTGGTTTTGAGGTCAAAGTTTCTGGATACAGATCCAGAGGACCTGGGTTCGATCCCAGACGCTTCTAAAAAATTTCTCTGAAGCAGTGGGTCTGGAACGAGGTCAAACTCAGTCACGTGAGGACAAATGAGGAACTACGTGAATTAAAAAGTAGTGGCCCCGGTCTAGAAAACTGATATTCACGCCCGGAGGTTTCGTTGTACTGACCATATGACACCCTCTAACTGCAAATTTTGGCACTGTCATTGCTAACAGAGACGGGTGCTCGACTCACACCATAAAGTTTTTATAAATATATATATATACATATATATTTATATATATGTATGTGTGTTTGCGTGCGTGCGTGCATGCGTGTGAACTGGGTAGCTAAGTTTATAAAGTGATTGGCGCCTAAAGCTTAAACTACAGGCTTCAACACTTTACCCAGATGATGTTTTACTTAAATAAAACAATTAATACTTCAAAATGCTTCTTAGAAGAGAATTGAGCTATGAAATCTTGCCATATTGTCCTTTTTAAAATATACTTTGCATCATAAAAATCGAATTTGGGGAAGTAAGATTAAATTTTAAAAATATAGTAATTTTGATTATTTACATTACGTAGAATTAAAGGTCAATACGTTTTTTTTAATAAGTTATTATTTTACTTTGTTTCGAAATAAATTGCGTAAGTTTCTGCCGCTTAAAGAGTTTTCGAGTTCAATTTAAATTATAAAATGTTGGCTATTTCAAGTTGGCTGAAAGGTTTGTTTGTATGTTTATATATAAATAAAAAGAAAAGCTTTTTCTCTTTGTTGAATCGACACTGTATTAAGAACTAATTATTTTACAGTAAGCTAGTGTATATCGCTGTAATAATTAATATTAAGTATTAAAACATAAATAAATTATAATATTTTAATATTGTTTCAAGGAACGCTTTAAAATACTCAATGATAAATTGTAATAACTATTGATTAAATGAAATTATTTAATAGGAAAATATAAATATTATTTAATTTTATCAGTGTGTCCTGGCCGTTTCCGAGTATAAAAGTATTTGTCACTTGTAGCCTGTCGATTTATCTTCCTCAAAGATTAAAACCATAAATCCTAAAAAGGTGACCTAGCGGTCTAGAGGTAAGGCGTCGAACTTCTGTGTCGGGGGTCCGGGGTTCAATCCTCAGTCCCAGCACAGATTTATCTGATTGCCAAACCCTTCCTTCACCTCTGACAAGACGTGTATTAACCACAATTTGTGAATGTGAGGAATGCCAGGCCTCTACCGTGGTTCGGATTCCACGTTAAACTGTAGGTCCTCCATTTCATCTCGCAATCACCCTACCATTACACATTAGTGTAAGTGTGTACAACCCGAACGGGTAGTAAAACGCGGTGTTAATAATTATAATACAAATCCTAAAGGAATATTTACGCCTACGATACAACATAACACAAATTAGAGATACTGTTGGTTTTTTTAGCACCACGTCTTATTACCCATTTGGGTTATACGTTTATGTACTATCTATGCTAATGGTTTTAGATTTTAGAGAGGTTATATTTAGAGGAAGTGTACCCACGTTTGCATGGAGGGAGAGTGGAAGAACATTTTAAAAAACTGTACACCCGATCGAGATTTGAACCTCGATCTCCCCGTCGTCGGAAATCTAGTTTAATAAGAGAGTGGCGCTTTAGACCATACGGTCATCGAAGAGGGTATGAATAATGTCAAATAAAATTAAAACTTAGGAAAACAAAAGTACCTAGGCCTATTGCCTAACTAGGTCAGTCATTCACTCACTAATTGTGACAACATTATTGTTAGCCAATGTATATTTAAAACCTAGTCTAATTCGGTTATAAGCTAGAAAAAAAAGTTGAACGTATTTAATTTATTATTTCATGCAAGGTTAGCCCACAGTATATGTGAAGTAAGATGGTATTTTCAAAAGAAAGTAAGGTTCACAATATGTACACCTACACTTACAATTATTTTACAGAAAACCTGTCTTGGTCACACTCAACTATATGAGGTGATGAGAATTAAAAGAATATCCTTAAAAAAATACCCCTCAATCACTGTCCATCAATAAATAAATACATAAACGGAAATTTGCTCTAGTAATATCAAAATCACATTTTTTAAATAAAGTAATTGCTTTCTGATCTCATAAATTTAACAATATCTATCTCAGCGTTGTAATATAGCTCGCACTTGAAATGATATAAAAAAAACCTCGGCCCGATAATGTGGAATCATTTTTTAATATACATTCTTGTTCTTAAAGTCTCCGGTAGGTGTCACTACAGTTTAACCCAGTGTCATCTAGTGGCGCTTATAAAAACTAATATATGTGTTGCGTCTTATAGCACTACCTAGCAGGATATTAACTAACTATAACGTTCTAGGTTTGCCGGCTTCTTCGATCTTATTGCACCTTCCAAAGCAAAGATTTGAAACTATTACCAAATATATTTTAAAACATGATACTGTACTTGAAATAATTTTGTTAGTATTAGAGATGTGAGGTGAAATTTTTTCTTTTAGAAAAATACAGTGAAATACCAATGACCTTGAGTTTGAGGTTCGAATCTCAGCCCTATACACTGGTAGGAGGTTTATTCACACTAATGCAGCTGCATTTTCTCTTAAACAGCCTCTCATCCCTATCCCTAATATAAAATATTTAAAGGTCATAATTAAAAAAATAGTCATAGCTTAAATTTGTTTACACTGTTTCTTCTTATTATTTTAATCTTCAAAGTTCCTTTAAATGGAGCCTTACATTATACATGTTTAATTATGTTGAAAATAATATATCAAATATTTGCATGTAATAATGACAAGAGTAAAAATAATAAAATACAAAAATAAGATATTTTTAATAATATTCTTTAAATACAACACAATCACAGCAACTTAACCACTTACTACATGGATGTACATTTTTTTTTACAAAATAAATTTATAATATTTGGTTGGTGTATTAAAACTTATCATCATCATCATCAACTGTTTCCAGCCTGTGGCCGGGTCAGTTTAGTAAAATGCCTCCATCTTCCTCTATCCCTCCACCACTCTTCCTCCTTTTAATTACTTCAATTCTTCTCCTCTCACTTGCACACTTTCTGCTATCTGCTCTTCTCACCTCTTTCTTGGTCCCCTTTGAGGTATTTCCATAATTTTCTTTGGCATTTTCTTCTTCTCCATCCTTATTACATGACCATACCATCTCAGTCTTGCCTCCTCCACTATCTCATGTACTCCAACATTCTCATTACATGTCCATGCCATTTCAGTCTTGCTTCCTCTACTATCTTATGTACTCCAACATCCTCATTACATGCCTATACCATCTCAGTCTTGCCTCCTCTACTATCTTATGTACTCCAACATCCTCATTACATGACCATGCCATCTCAGTCTTGCCTCCTCTACTATCTTATGTACTCCAACATCCTCATTACATGACCATACCATCTCACCCTTGCTTCCTCTACTATCTCATGTACTCCAACATCCTCATTACAAAATACAGTGAAATACCAATGACCTTGAGTTTGAGGTTCGAATCTCAGCCCTATACACTGGTAGGAGGTTTATTCACACTAATGCAGCTGCATTTTCTCTTAAACAGCCTCTCATCCCTATCCCTAATATAAAATATTTAAAGGTCATAATTAAAAAAATAGTCATAGCTTAAATTTGTTTACACTGTTTCTTCTTATTATTTTAATCTTCAAAGTTCCTTTAAATGGAGCCTTACATTATACATGTTTAATTATGTTGAAAATAATATATCAAATATTTGCATGTAATAATGACAAGAGTAAAAATAATAAAATACAAAAATAAGATATTTTTAATAATATTCTTTAAATACAACACAATCACAGCAACTTAACCACTTACTACATGGATGTACATTTTTTTTTACAAAATAAATTTATAATATTTGGTTGGTGTATTAAAACTTATCATCATCATCATCAACTGTTTCCAGCCTGTGGCCGGGTCAGTTTAGTAAAATGCCTCCATCTTCCTCTATCCCTCCACCACTCTTCCTCCTTTTAATTACTTCAATTCTTCTCCTCTCACTTGCACACTTTCTGCTATCTGCTCTTCTCACCTCTTTCTTGGTCCCCTTTGAGGTATTTCCATAATTTTCTTTGGCATTTTCTTCTTCTCCATCCTTATTACATGACCATACCATCTCAGTCTTGCCTCCTCCACTATCTCATGTACTCCAACATTCTCATTACATGTCCATGCCATTTCAGTCTTGCTTCCTCTACTATCTTATGTACTCCAACATCCTCATTACATGCCTATACCATCTCAGTCTTGCCTCCTCTACTATCTTATGTACTCCAACATCCTCATTACATGACCATGCCATCTCAGTCTTGCCTCCTCTACTATCTTATGTACTCCAACATCCTCATTACATGACCATACCATCTCACCCTTGCTTCCTCTACTATCTCATGTACTCCAACATCCTCATTACATGACCATACCATCTCACCCTTGCTTCCTCTACTATCTCATGTACTCCAACATCCTCATTACATGACCATACCATCTCACCCTTGCTTCCTCTACTATCTCATGTACTCCTTGTACTCCTACTCTTCCCCAGTAAACTTAATTTCTAATCCTGTTTCTCCTCGTGACAGCTGACATGCTCCTCACAAACCTCATTCCCATGTCCTCCACTTTCCTAGTCTCTCTTACATTCAATGTCCCATGTTTCTGATGCATGTGTGATAATGGGTACATAGTACGCCCTGTACCACACTTACACTTCAAGGACACTTATCTTCTCCATATCAGGTTTCTTACACACCTATAGAACAACTCTCCCTGCTGTCCTTTTCTTATTATATTCTCTATACTCCCAACTTTTGACTCGAGCCTCTCCTACTCAATCATGATGAAATCGTCAAGTGGTGTACCCCAGGATCTGAGTAACCTAGGAGAGGTCGGGTTGAACCCCAGTGGAAACCAGTTCAGGGGTAGACGAGAGACAGGAGACTGGTCAGGGCCAAAACTGATAAGCTTGGAACAGGGTCTGGCCAGTTGGCTCTCAGCTTGGTGGGCTAGGAGTGTGAGGGTTGGTGATGATGAGCTAAGTCATCATCAGCAGCCGTAGCCTCAGTTAGGGAATGTTAACACCAATAGAAGGTCTACCTGAGGACCTGTAAGAGGCAGCCCCGCTACTCAGGTGTAGGCCACGACAGGCTCGGTAAGACAGTAGCCGAAACAAACCATCCGAGAGAAAAAATATAAAGTGTACTAAAACTAAATGTTCTAAATATATTATTATTTTTAATCACAAATACAATATTTTAAGACTTGTCTTGTAGAAAGACCATCAGTTAAATGCAGGGTTGTGGGAAGGTACATTTTTTGGACGTTCTAATAAAATGGCCGTCTCGGCATCGTTTGGGAGGATAAACCATCACAGTACTACAGCTACCTCAGCTTGATACTCCTGTGCAAACATGTTGAAACACACAGACTGAGCAATTTTTACAGTAAGTCTAGCATAGGAGTGGTGGTAGCCGACAACTAGCATAAGATTTTTATTGCAGACATTAATTTGTCGAAAGTCACTACAATATCATCGCTGAGGGAACTGTAGGTCTTTTGGAGAAAAGCTTTATATTCGCTCTCTCTCTCAGTTAACTGTTGCCAAATCTCCTCGCTCTCAGTTATGTCTGAAGGTGGTGTACTGGGGTAAGAAGAGGAGCTATTGGCAACCTCGAATAGCCAACGTTGCGAAACTTCTATTATATTTATGGGGAGGTTGACCACACAAAACGAGAAAATGACAACATTGTTTCGTAATAGTAACCATGCAGTTCCCTCAGCCTTTTAGTGGAAATAATTAATATTTTCCTAGTAATACTCGAATATCAATCAAAAGTGGTAATTAACACTTCTAATAATACTTCCCGAAGGTTTACTATATAGTTGGCTAATCATTAATTAATTTGCGACTTTTACTTAAAAAGTTTAACTTACTTTGAAATATTCCTTTACATAGCATTTTTGTTGTTATATTTAAACTTAACTAAAGATTGTTTATTGCTTTAACAAAAATTATATGTTTTTTTAATTAATTTACCTTTAAACAAAAATTTAACAGGAGAAGATAAAAGGAACAATTTTTTATGACTCATTGTTTTGTGCTTAAAATTGTTTTTCTCCATAACACATTTTGATTGTGTTTTTTTGTGATGCACCACCATGAAGAGTAATAATTTAGGAACATATTTGCCAAATTTCTGGGCAGTAAAACATTTTACAAGCCCTCCAGATGCAAAAATATGTTGTTTTTAAATCATTTTCAAACATCACTCAAACACGTGGGTATTTAAATACAAAACTCCTACATAGAATGTAATTGAAAGTTGATGATCAAAGTAAATATAAATAATGTAATAATATCAAAACGATGTGTCGTCATATTTATGAAACATGCCAAAGATTTTGATTGACCAAATTAAGAATAAAGAGTTTATTTAAATTGATTCAATGCATTATATATATATTATTATTATTACTACTATTCAATTAATAATAGTAAAAAATCCCTAGAGTGTGTCCATTGATAAAAAGCTTACCGATGCTTCCTTATTTACCGTTCAAACAATATCGAAATAAAAATATATAGTTAGTAGCTACCATTTTGAAAGATCTATATAACTAATAGTCACAATTTCGATGTGTAAGTACATGATTGTTTTTAAGGATCAGAACACAAAATAAGGGTTATTAACACCTGAAAGTAACATACTTATAGATGATTCGTAACCCTTTGCACTATAGCCGATTTCGTAACAAAAAAAAAAGTTAAGAACACAAATCAGCTACGATGGGGATGTAGGGACTATATAAGTCAAGGGCAGTGTTTTTGCAGTTTTAATTATTAGCTATTAATAGTTATTATTATTAGCTGTATTACGACATGTCCATTCCTTTTGTCAGTGAACTTAGACCGCCAATGCACCCTGTCCTCTGCCTCCTCCTTGAGCTCCTAGAATTTCCTTCTTTCCTTTAAGTCATCCAATATTTGAATCCTGCTTCTTCCTAAGCTCCTCTTTCCCTCAACCTTTCCTTCTATGATGTTGTTGTGCAGAAGAGAGTTCCTTCTAAGAATGTGTCCGATCCAGTTTGCTTTGTACCGAAAATTCACATCCGAAATTGTTCTCTTCTCACCCAATCTTCCTTGGACTTCTTCATTTGTCACCCTGTCTGTCCACCTGATCTTCTCAAGTCTTTTCCAGCACTAAATTTCACCAAATTTTTATAGTAAACTTATTTTTTTTTCCAAAATAAATAGAATATAGCCCCAGTAGAAAAACAAGTGTAATTATCTTTACATGGTGATATATCAACACTTGTTGAATATCTCGTCATGAGCATAGCGGAATTAGATGAGAAACTTTTTAAATTAAGAGAAAAAATTGTCATTAAATTCCAGGAAAGCCTTGACAGATATTAAAGAACTGTTGATATCACCATGTGAAGAAAATTAAACTCTTATGTTTCCACTGGAGAAATATTTGATTTATTTTGTCCAACAAAATGTTTTGCTATAAAAACTGCAAACACACTGCCCTTTTCTCACGTGCCCTATATCCCCACCTTAAACCCCTGAACTTAACTCAAAATAGGGCATCTAGAGGCAGCAAATGTTCATTAATTTTCCTTTTCCTCCATAGGTTGGGGGACTGCAAAATGTAATCCTGATTACTGCCTTGAGTGTGTCTGCTTAGTCTTTTATCAAATAATAATACTATTAATTATTTATCTCTGAATGTTCTGAGAAGAAGTGAACACCGCATTGGAGATATTTTACATATAAAAACATTGGGCAATCAAGGCCATGTTATTTGTGCCATTTATTTTGTATGACAATATGAATACTGCTTTCTGAAGAGACTGTATTGTGTAGTCACGATGTTCGCGTATCACGATGAAGTTCAAGGTTGAAAGTAGCCACCACTACTGGAGGACGTATCACTGTTGGCCAGTAGCTGGATCAGCTCGTCCTCTTGCGCCCTGAGGTCAAACTTGGACCACAGCTCGAGTCCCGCCTCACTGTGGAAAAAGGACACCTGCCTGAAGTCATCGGCCGAGCGCATGGACACTGAGGAATCGAACTTGCCCAGGATCTGGATGAAGGTGGGCCTGTGGGTGGGCTTCTTGCGCCAGCAGCTGGCCATGAGATGGTGCAGCAGTGGGTGGCAAAACACCGGCCTTGTCAGACAACCCCCGTCCAGGACAAACTGCATCACCTGCTCGTTGGACATGCCTTGGTAAGGCTGCTCTGCCAAGGTGGAGATCTCCCACAGCACCACCCCGTAGCTCCACACGTCGGACTTTTCCGTGAATACTCCGTCAGCGAGGCTCTCGGGGGACATCCACCGGACGGGGACCAGGCCTTTGCTTTCCTTTCGGTAGTAGTCAGTCTCGTAGATGTCCCGGGTCATACCAAAGTCGCCGATTTTTACTGTGAGGTCTTCCGCCACCATGCAGTTCCTTGCGGCCAAATCTCTGTGCACAAACTTGCTGGCCTCCAAGTAGGCCATCCCATCGGCTATCTCCACCGACATCCGGATTAGCCTCTCGAATTTAGGTTCCCTTGAGGCGTCCCCTCTGATCGAACGCAGGTAAGTCTTTAAGTCCCCGTTGGTCATCAGCTCCATGATGACGAGGGGGGGTTGACCTCTTGACACCACCCCCAGAAGTTTTACCACGTGGTGAGCCTCGGTGAAAGATTTCATTACGGAGGCTTCATTCAGGAATTCTAATCTCTCACTGATGGAAGCTTTATCGTTGACGGTTTTCACGGCGCAGCGTACCTTGGCGGGATAGAGGATGCCCTCGTACACAGTTCCGAAGGACCCACGACTGAGTTCCTTCACTAATTCTATCTTGTCCCTTACCACTTCCCATTCATCCTCAACATACGCCCCTAAACTAATGTACTCTGGATTAGCTATAGTGTAGAGCAGCTTTTGTTTCATCTTCTCTCGTTTTAGCTTCCTCCACATTAGGACTCCGAATACTGCTCCAAACGCCAGCAGTGCTCCAATACAGCTGAACGCAATAATAAGATTTGAAGGTGTTGAATCGAACTCTGGACGCCTTGATTTGAAGTCGATGGGACTTGTGAAGCCACCGGATCCGTGCAAGGAAATCGCCCTCACGCGGACCTCGTAATCCCCTGGCGGCACGTTCCGCAACCATACCCATCTCCCCAAGCCCTCGAAACGGTCCCTGGAGACACACAGTTTTATCGGTACGTGGTGCTCGATATCTGTTCTCCTGTATACGACATCGTAACTGAGCACAAGACCGTTAGGGTTTAGGGGAGGTTCCCAAGTCACCCGCACCGACGTCGACCATTTTTCCGGGATATCCACGATAACGGTGGTCGAGTTGATATCGTCCGCGCCATAAAGGCTCCGAGTCCTTGCATGCTTCAAGCTTGCCGGACTACATCTGACTCTGAACCAACTGTCGTCCGGCTCGTCCTTGTAGGGAGCTCTGCATGCGACTATTTTCAGGGAGTACTCGCTGAAGTGACGTAGATCTGTTAACGTCGTCGACAGTGAATTAGCATTGACTCTTTGAATGAAGTATACGTAAGTTCCACCGGCGGCTTTTATTCCAGTCATGTTGTGAGTGTAATTGAAGCCAATTGGATTTTCAACTTTGAAAAAATCTTCAGTTTCGTTGTTGAACATTGCACCATACATAGTTTGATAATTTTCTATCCCCCCTTCATCAGCGAACAACCCGTTACTGTACAAGACGCTGTATATAGTACTGGGCTGCCCACAGAGCTCTTCATCCGGTTTTGCCGTCCCTTCTCGGAAGATGAAATTAAACTGTCCATTATCGTCGTTGTGCGTACAGATTTTTCTTTCTTCAGCCGCACAACAGGTTTTGTTCACAGGTGGCGGAGGACTCCCCTCCAAGGTGTTAGGTGGTGGTGTGATCTTAGGTTTAATAGGTGACATTGTTTGCTCACAGAAATCTCTTTCGACCACAGACGACTCACTGTCAGCATAGAACTTCCCGGCTACGATGTAATGGGTCAATCTTCCGTTATTGATGAGGGGAGGCTCCCAGCTGAGGATAAACTCTGAGCTGCTCTTTGGGTGTACTTTGAACCTTCTTGGGATGTAAGGTCTGTAGGGGTGGGTTGTGAAATATTGGATGGGCGTTTGTACACCTTCTATTTCCCATGCCATCGTATAAGACTCCACGAAATAAGCGTACCTTGTGTACGCTTTCAGGCTGCCGATAAGGTGAATAGTTTCACTAGAACGGTTCACATCTTGAAGGTCGGAGTTTATCATAATGTAGTTGACTTTCCAATTGTCCCCCCAGCACGATTCTTCGTCTAAATCATCGACAGAAACATTTGTAGTTGCTTCTTTGTAGTGAACCTTGTAGCCCAAGAGTGTCTGTTTTCCGGAATACTCCAAATTGCTCCACTTAATGAGGACCGACGTCGAATTCACTATTAACAATGTCACATTCAGCGAAATCGAGTTGCAGATAGCCCTATCTCCATTAGATTCCCTCGCCACCTCGACATTCGTGTAGTTTGAAAGACCCGTGATATTCTGGAGCTTATCGACCTCCGAAATACACAGCCTGGGATTGTCATGGAAGAGTAGCCGTCCGTTGCGGATCTCCAAGCCCTGGGACATGTTGTCCCAAAGCCAAAGCCTCTCTAGCTTAGGGTTGTCCCAGACGATGAGGGCGGACTTGTTTCCTTCCAACTGGTTTCCATGAATGACCTTGAGGTTTTTCAGGAAATTTAACGACACCAAGGGGAAGGATCTGGAAATCTTGAGGAAGCCGTCGATCTCTTCTATGTTGACAGATATTTCTTCTAGCTCCTCCATGATGGTAGGTCCCCCCGCACCGAGATGGATGGACAAAGATCCGTTGATGTAGGTGCATTCCCTGAGACTCTGGATGCAAGCTATGCTTGAGACGTCGAGCACTCCTCCTTCACCACAGAATTTGTGGCAATGACCCACGCAAGGTACGCACTCGGTATCGTCCCGGATTTGGTAGCCGGAGGGGCATCCCTGGGTGCATATACCGGCGAAAGGGATCCACTTCTTCATCTTGGAAGATTCCATCTCGCACTCTTTGAGCTGGTTGATGTCTGAAGGAGGTATGCTGCGGCACTGCTGAGATGTGACGCAGCGCCTTCCCATGTACTCAAACCTGCAGTCAACAACAACCCAAATCAACACAAGTCAACAACAGTGCACATCAACAACAACACAAAACAGCACAAATCAACAACAACACAAGTTTAATCAAACATACCTTTTGTCTAAGGGCCGTGTATATTTGCTGGACTTTAGACTAGGGCGTCAACCGATTTCGGGTATGTAGAACATCAGGGCCATACTGAGGGAGGCTTAGGAGGAATGTTTATGGGGCCCAATCCTCCCCGCACCATATCCTCCCGAAAGTATTACTAATAAAGATTTTATATTTGTATTTCTCCTTAATGCCTTAAGCAGTAGACTTGCTGGGGTCTTTAAAAATTCAAAGCACCTATAACCCCAATTAAGGTTTTTAAGTTTATTTATTTCAATAGCTATTAAATTATTTTTTTAAATGTAAACTCCTCTTGGAGACTTCCCCAAAATGCACAATTCAGTGTAAAGGTTAATTTTACAAGATATTTTTTAGAACAAGATTAAGTTCCATCGAATCAAAATGTTATAGTCATACAAACTTCAAGTCTGTTCTTTCATAAAATATAAACTTTCACTTGTACTTCAAGAGGCCCACAGACTATCAAACATTAGCGTCAAGCATGATGCTCGCTCAAACATTTTGAGTGTCCGTGGGCGTGATTGATGGCTTTTGTTTGAGCTTGACAGATTTCAAACTGGTTTGATTTTCTGTCTTCGAGCAAGAGTCTGGGCAAGCGTGTTTGATCTATGGATGTGCTTGTTGATCACGCCAATGGCGTACTAGCAACCATGGCGAGTGTATGCGTTTCGGAATGAAAATATTTCTGGATTATACGATTGACGTTGTAAGACACAAGTGGGGCCTTAAAGTACTACACACATAATGTGTAGAAGCGATCCAAGCATGCTTGACAGTCTAGAGGCCCCTTGAAGCGTAGTGTTAGCGGTGTGTAATAAAGGGGCGAAGCATGGGGGTCTACCAGGTTACACATAACTTTTTTTAAATAAATATTAATGCTGCGATCGCTTATATTTTTTTTTCACCGCGTCTGACTACCCGTTCGGTTTATACGTTTATGTACTAATTACGCTAATGTGTTAGGAATAAGTAAGGTTGAATTTATAGGAAGTGTACCCAACTTTGCGTGGAAAGAAAGTG
This sequence comes from Timema genevievae, assembly GCA_902155825.1. Lineage (NCBI taxonomy): Eukaryota > Metazoa > Arthropoda > Insecta > Phasmatodea > Timematidae > Timema > Timema genevievae. The sequence continues at coordinate 77,847 of CABFWO010003391.1, forward strand.
GTAAACCATTTAGAAAAAATTACCCTCAGTATGTTCTGCCTGGATTCGACCCCTCGACCTACCAGTCACCGGCAAACACGACTAAATGATCACATAGACCACGTGGGTGTACATCGATGCGAGTAAACGGACGGTAAGATTGCTCTGGCAAATTATTCACGTTTGTGACACCCTCGGGGGAAGGGCCGGCCTTCTTCCGACCCTTGTTAACTGTCTATTAAAGGGAATGTGTACCTGTTTGGGGGACAGCTCGTGGTGCACGCACCGTCTACGAATATGTCCTTGCAAACGAAGCAATCCTGAGGACCCGGTCCAGTGCAGCCCCCAAGACAAGTCTCGTGACAGTCATCCTCGATGGCCCCATTCTGGCAGTGCAGGTTGTTCCAACACAAGCCCCCGTCGCAATGTTGACACTCCGGACACTCGCGTTCTTTCTGGGGGACACATCAAGGGACACTTTAAAACAAGATGTTGACACTCTGGACAATAGCGTTCTTTCCGGGGAAACATCAAGGGACACTTTCAAATAAGATGCTGACATACTGGACAATCGCGTTCTTTCTGGGGAACACATCAAGGGACACTTTCAAACAAGATGTTGACTTCCGAACAATGGCGTTCTTTCTGGGGGACACATCAAGGGACACTTTCAAACAAGATGTTGACACTCTGGACTGTTCTATAGATACGCTGATTTAGTAGAGGTAGGCGGAGCCACACGGTTTACTTTGGTTGAAAAATGCGGTTGATTCAACCAAATTGAAAGATGAATGTTTACACATTTCAATGAAATTGACCAAACTAGTTCACTTAAATGTCATCTTTGCCAGTGCCACTTTTTTCCGATATGATGACCTTGTTTTTAACTCTGCCATATAACGAATGCGAATACTATTTATTTTTAATTTGATATCACTCTCACCCACTTCAGTGACCGCATGGTCTAAGGTGCTACTCTCGCAATAGACTGGACTGCCTATGACGGGCAGATCAGGGTTATATCCCAGTTGGGTGTATTGAAAGTGGTTTTCTACTCTATCCTGGCAAATGCGGGTACACTTCCTCTAAATTAAAGCTCTATGATCTCTAACATATTAGCATAATTAGTGCATAGGCGTATAAGCCCAACGATTTGCTAAGATAAACACACACAAAAAAAATCAGTTTAGGTCGAATGTAGCTATTGGCTGAGGTCTGAATCTCTTAAGGTGGGATTCACACTGAGAGGATTGTTCATCGACCGTGACGTTTTGGAATGATTAAAGGTGTTCTCCCAAGGTCACGGCCCAGACGGTCCAGCACGGTCGGTGAACAGTCCTGTTAGTGTGAATGCTAGCGACACGACACAGTCGGCGCACAATCCCCTTAGAATGAATCCACCTTTAATCACCCGAATTCAACCACCAAACGCGTCCCTGACCTTGTTTTTTAGGTGTTTTTTTTTACCCCCGCGTCTCACTACCCGTTCGGGTTGTACACATATGTACTAATTATATTAATGTGCTAGTAATGACGAAGGTTAAATTTTAGGTGAAGTGTACCCGCATTTGCGTGGAGTGAAAGTGAGTGAAAAAACCAATTTAGTAAAAAATCGCCCCGGGTACACCCGACCGTGATTCGAAAACTGGTTTCCCCATGACCGATACTCCAGTTTATTGCGTGAGTGACGCCTTAACGGCTAAGACCATTAATCCGCTGATGCGGGTCTGACCTTGTTGTCTTTGATGAAATGCTCCCAATCCGACAGCCGATTCCAGTCCACGGTGCGGACGTAACAGAGCGCGGGGTTCTTCTCTATCCTGACGCCGCCGCGGCTGATGACCTTGAGAGAGTGCAAACCCGCCTCCTGCAGGTGGGGCATCTCGTACACTACCAGGGCGTAGTTGTGGAACAGCTGCTTGCCCCTGATTACCTTCAAGTTCGGGAACAATTGGCCCATGCTCTTCAGACCCACCACGCGGTACAACAGCACGTAGTCCGTCACCTGAGGAACGAACATACAACCTTTAGAGTGAATGAATGTGTTGTGGCCGGGGCAAACTACAGCGAGATTAATGGGTATTTACCGGTGCAAAATACAGCGAGATTAATGGGTATTTACCGGTGCAAAATACAGCGAGATTAATAGGTATTTACCGGTGCAAACTACAGCGAGATTAATAGGTATTTGCCAGTGCAAAATACAGCGAGATTAATGGGTATTTACCTGTGCAAACTACAGCGAGATTAATGGGTATTTACCGGTGCAAACTACAGTGAGATTAATGGGTATTTACCGGTGCAAGCTACAGCGAGATTAATAGGTATTTACCGGTGCAAAATACAGCGAGATTAATGGGTATTTACCTGTGCAAACTACAGCGGGATTAATAGGTATTTAACGGTGCAAAATACAGCGAGATTAATGGGTATTTACCGGTGCAAGCTACAGCGAGATTAATGGGTATTTGCCAGTGCAAAATACAGCGGGATTAATGGGTATTTGCCAGTGCAAAATACAGCGAGATTAATAGGTATTTACCGGTGCAAACTACAGCGAGATTAATAGGTATTTACCGGTGCAAACTACAGCGAGATTAATGGGTATTTACCGGTGCAAGCTACAGCCAGTTTAAGCCTTAATATTAACTAAGAGAATAGAAAGAGGAACCCACATACAAATAGTAAACATTTTTGTCAGCACAACCCGGAATTTAACCAGGATGCCCCTATACTTGTGGTTGATAAGTTACGCACCCAAATTAAAAGGTGTGTGAAGGGTATAGGGTAGGAAGAGGGTTCAACAAGTGGGTCACCACTTCTCCCCCAAGATCATCTTATAGCCCATTCGGATTAAACGCCTATGTACGAATTATATTAATGTGTTAGGGGTTAGAAAGGTTTAATTTAGAGGCAGCGCACCCACATTTGCGTGGAGGGAGAGGGGAAAACCATTTAGGGGAAAACCTCTCTCAGTGCACCCGACCGGGATCGAATCCTGATCTCCCCGTCTTCGACATTCTAGTATATTGCGAGAGTAGCGCCTTAGACCATGTGGCCACCGAAACGCGTCTTATGAAGTTTAACTATTATATATTATAATTTATAGAGCACTAAAGATATGTGTAGTTTATAGGCTAAATTTTAAGAACCAGACTTGCGTCTTGATATGCAAAATATATAGTAGCATTTTGGTAGAAATAAACTTTTAGAAAATACAAAAAATGTGTATTTATTTAATCTCAAATCTTGATAACAATTTACTTTATTCTTATTAATTTTATAGGTATTGATAATATCAAAAGCGAGCGCTACAGATAAAATGACTCCTTCCTATGAAAATTGTACTGTAACATTGTACACAATAAAGGCGTTCCTAAAGTTCTAAAATGTAAAAAAGTATAGAAATAATATCTTCGATACATTATATAACACACATATTCTATCCACCCTCTGTAATAATACTGATTTGGACCGCTCTCATACATTTAAAAAGTCATGGATGAAGGTATTTTTCTTCAATATAATGTATGTAAATTATCCTTTCAATACTTCATCCATGAATAATCACGCACTTTTAAGAAATAATGTTTAAGGATTGCACCATTAAAACTTATTTTTTTATTTCAAAATTTAACTCCGTAGTATTTACCAAACAAGCAAGAAACGTTAGTTCCCTATACCCAATAGCCTTCAAGACACCTGTCGCAGGGACGCTTTCGATTTGTTGGTTTTGACACTGGACACGATAAGTCCAAGGGGTAAGGGGTATGTCATATATAAGCTGCTTGTGCGTATGAATATATAGAGTAGTCACATAAATCTACAGAGTGACAGCGACATAAACCTAGAGAACGTGTAATATCACGACAGTACATAATCTGTAGCTCAAGTGAAATTTTATAATTTTACATAATATCTTTGTACCGAAGATAAAATCACTTCAATAAATCGTGTGCAACATTAACAGTTGTATTTATTCAAGTAAAATATCATAATAATTGGCGCTCGATTACGGGGCTATAATAACCATTTATATCTCAAAAATAACGAAACGTTATACCTCTTCTCATAAAGTTTGTCTGGGTACGTCACTTTGTCTGACCACTGAACCATAGAAACTGGTGTTAAGGTGGGAGTGTAGGGGACGCGAGAAAAGGTCAGTAGTCTAAATAAATCAAACATTGATTCTATACAAACGTATAGTTTAATTTTCTTCACATGGCGATATCAACAGTTGTTGAATATCTGTCGTGGAGCATAGAAGAATAAATAGAAAAAGTTATCATTAAATTCCAGGACACTCTTGACAGATATTCAACAAATGATGATATCACCATGTGAAGAAAATTGAACTTTATGTTTCTACAGGATTTTTATTTATTTATTTTAACAAAAAAAAAAGTCTTTAGATAAAAAACGGCAAACACTTAGCTTAGCTCATGTTCCCTACCTCCCCACATTAAGCTGGTTTCACAATTTTAAAACTTTAACTATTAGTTGTAAAGTTTTTCTTTGACAAATTTGGTATTTAAACGACATTTTTCTATGACTTTAGAAAATGTAAAAACGTTCAGCTAATGCTAATCAAGGATTAAGAAAATATACTGATGAGTGATTACCTTTAAATGACACATTTTGTACCAAGTTAAATTAGGTGTTGTCTGTGAGGTGAGACGCAATCTTAAGGCCGTATTTATAGTCTAGTTTTGGGAGTCGACTGATCTCCCCCCAGTATATAAATAACAAGCTAGAATAGTCAAGCAGAAACAAAGTGGGTTTATAGCATTTGTGAGGGGATATGTCCAGATGTAAGAGAATAAACAGGGGAGAAGGAAAATACAAATGACAATATAATTTGTGTTGTGATTCCCCATTATTAAATTACACTCCTATTCAGTTACCTTTCGTTTCCTGGGGATTTAACTCTTAGTGATCAACCAATATGTGGGGTTTTTTTTATTTTATTTTTTACTTTTCGGGATGAAAAATTTCCACTTTTAAACTATGTATATGCTTAAAGAAAATAGTTTTGTGTTCAATCCAGTAAACGCAAAAACTCGTGTTCGCTTGAAGGTTTTGTCAATAATTAACCCTAAGCACAACATCTGATTGGCAATATCTCGGATACCTGGGCAGCTCTTTTATGGTCAAGTAGGGGATTTGTTGACATCAGAAACTTGAATATACCTACTGCTCTTTAGATCACTAGCTTAAAGTGTTTTAATTGTGTAATCAGTAACTATTAGGAAGATGTAAAAGAAATACTTGGAGAGCTTTGAAATGTGGTGCTGGGGAAGACTTGAGAAGATCAGGTGGACAGACAGGGGGACAGATGAACAAGTCCTGAGAAGAGTGGATGAGAAGAGAACCATTTTGGATATAATTATTCGGTACAAAGCAAACTGGATCGAACACATCCTTAGGAGGAACTGTCTTCTATACGACGTCGTAGAAGGAAAGGTTAAAGGAAAGAGGAGCTTAAGGAGAAGGAGGATTCAAATATTGGATGACTTGTAGGAAAGAAGAAAATTCTGGGATCTGAAGGAGGCAGCGGACAGGGCGCATTGGTGGTCTAAGTTTAACAACAAAAGGAATGGGCCTGTCGTAAGACAGAACACCTAATAATAAAAAATAACCAGCTACCGAATGATCCATCCTGTATCTAGAGCAAGCAACAAACCTCGTGTAACTCCGGGAAACTCAAGTTGTCAAAGTCCTCCTCTTGGATGGAGACCAGCAGGACCTGGATGAACCCTTCCACCACTCGGCAACCTCGGAGTTTCTCGAAACTCACCACGAAGTTCCGGATGTCGACGCTCCGACAGATACGGCCTCCTCTCTCCGTCTCGTTGTAGGCCTCACCGTTCTCCGACGCCGCCGCGACGCCGTACCACGACGCAGCCAACGACGCGACGAGGTACCACCAGCTAGACGCTAACATCCCTCTCTTTCTTCCCGGGTCACCGTCGTCCGGTCTCGGACATTGTTGGGTTGGTAGCGCTGTCATTGAACAGACACACCCTTCTCTCCCTCCCACCCTCCCCTCCGGTATGTCACTAGTCGGATCACATGCTTGCGGTGGTTCCCCGACGCGGATGACGAATAACTAAATGTACGTCCAGAACTTCTTGAGGAAGGTAATAACACTTGTCTAGTTTGACATTTCCCCCCGCGCCCGCCCCACGAACTATCTTCTAAGAGCCCGGCTGTCTTCTTACGCCAAGTCTCTGTCTAGAAAAACAAATAAATCAATTATTTACACAAACAAAAACCATAAAAATAAAATCCTAGTTCTTTAAAAGGTTGCGCCACAATCCTCCTCCCATTTTTTTTATCAAGTCACAATAATGTTTTAGTTAAAATTTAATATATTATCAAAAGACTTGATTAAAATTAATGATAAGATCTTATTTAATTTAGTGATAGCAGGTAAAGAATAAAGCTTTTAAAAATTACACAATCAAGATGGGATATTTCGTTAAATATTATTTTGATTAATAAAAAAAACTTAAAAGAAGAAATAAAACAACTTGAAAATAAATTTAAAAAACTCTTATTTTCAATCTCTGCTTTTGACAAACTTATTTTTAATATTCTCGACGTAAGGCAAACCGACTACTGATCGTTTAAAACTGATTATATCGAGTTTTATTGTGTTTTATCTCGTTTTAGAAGCTCTACAAAGTTCTCATTGAATAACATAATTTTTTTTTTTTTTTGTATATATAATGGAAGACCTTGTCTGATTTATCTTGAAAACGTGATTGGTTTGGATAGAATCAACATTGATAATGGGGAATTTTAGAGAGAAAGCGAGAGATAGTGGGAAATTATTTC
>CABFWO010003392.1:9230-30566 GCA_902155825.1 Timema genevievae
CAGACGGTTCCGGAGATAGCCCCGGGGGTGGAAGGTGGGGGCGGGGTGGGGGGGAGGGTCCTGTGATTTTTAATATATTTACATAGGTGTCAGGTTTCTGAACTATAAAATCTAAGTAATTCAAAATCTATTTTAACACAATTTGAAAGAAACCCTACACTCTGATTTTTACTGCCGTATTCTGAACTGCCAATTATCCTCCACAGCTAAACGTTCAAAACTTGCAATCTAAATGTGTATGTATCTTTAGTGTGTTTTTTTAAGAAAAGTACATTCCTAGCAACCAACTTTAATTTTGCAAAAAATACTATTGGGGGATGTTTCAATAGCTACTTTGGAAACATATCACAAACATTAACATGGCTTGTAAGGTTTTAATCACTATCATCATCAACTATTGTTTCTAGCCTGTGGACGAGTCAGTTTAGTAAAATGCCTCCATCTTCCTCTTTCCTTCCACCACTCTTCTTCTTTCATTTGCACACTGGCTGTTATCTGATCCTCTCCTCTCTTTCTTGATCTTTCTTCTTCCCTACATACATAATTTCCATCATTCTGATTAGTATTCTCTCTTTATCTATACCATTAAACGCCCATACCATCTCATCTTTGCTTCCTTTACTATCTCATGCACTCCGCCATCCTCATCACATGCCCATACCATCTCATCTTTGCTTCCTCTGCTATCTTATTGTAACCCCCCCTTTATCACCACTCAGAAATAACAGTCGGGGATGGTAACAAGAGAGTTATTTTATTCAGACAACAAATCACATACAACTCAATGAAAGAGTGAGACAACAAAAGAGTTAGGCACTGGAAATACATATTAGAGACAAACATTCATTTAATTCATGAAAACTGGTTTGAATAACCTCATAAATTAGCCAAACCCCAAAACTCATTATACACTCTAAGACAAGTGGTCAGAGGTAACTTCTGACGTGATATAAGAGACTCGCCCATAAATAGCGACTCAAATACATTAAATAATCTATACTAAATTGACCTTCATATTAATCTCAATTATTCCTGTCATAACAACAAATTAATTATCAAATGAAAGATCAATCAGGAATGTGATCTAGCAAATAAACATAAGAGTTAAGTTTCCCTTATTAACAGACCCCAAAGGTCTAACAATAACAATATCGTCCCATATAACGAATTTCGTCCCAACAGAATATTAGAGCATTAGATATATTACACTCTATTCACAAAGGCCATAATATTGAAAACTACGCTGCCTAGCAGCTTGCAAAAATAGCATTAGTTAATAAAGTCAAGACTGTGGTATAATCTTGCCGACTTGCGGCCCCTTCTTTGACTAACAACCCATACACTTTAAACATTTACAACAATGATAAATAGTCTCTTAGTAAATAACAAGATGAATACACTCTCGACACCTTCTTTGACTAACAACCCATACACTTAAACCATTTCTAACAACGATAAATAGTCTCTTAATAAATAACAAGATAAAAATAATTCATAAAAATGACAAAATAAGAAGAGCTGGCAAACGACGCTATCAGTTTAAACGGCCGTCCCAAGTGGCGGTACCCAAAGGGTAAAAAAACCCATCTGTTAAGCAGATAAGCAGAAGTTTCAAACTAAGGCACAGGATCCAAAAGTCCCCCATAGGGATCATAATAAAGGTGAACGAACCGTTTGAAATAACCACCCAAAGATATTAAGTATTATCGTGGCTTTAAGAATCCAAAATTTAATAAGTTTTAAATTATTACGGGTCCAGAACAATAATTTTGAAATAGGATAAAACATTTAAAGCCAAAAGGGAATTTTGAATAATCTAACGTTAAATCAGCCTATGGCAATGTCGCTCACCTTGTAGCCAGTAAGTAATATGTGCCTACATTACAGATACACCATCATTATATACCTTAAAAATATGCCACGTGCTTTCGAGGCGCGGGAACAATAGGAGGGAGAGAGGGTAAGGGGGAACCATGTTTCGAGAACATACTGTAACATGCGCCACGTCTCAAGACACGTGTGGAAGAACAGTTCTATGAGTTGGCCGAGCATGGCCGATAGAGCGCAGCGAGCTCGCGTATATTGTTCTTTTTTTCTTGGGTGCGGCTCGGCACTCACGTCGGGAAATGAACCTCGGGCATCGCTTCATTCCGATATCAGACAGTGCCACGATGTGTAGTGGAGTTATAGTTTTGTTGAGACGGGTCAACTGGGGCCAGGATGGTGAGTGAGACAGCCTCTTAATGTTTATATGTTGTAACAAGGTTACATTATGTACTCCAATATCCTCATTACATGCCATCTCACCCTTGCTTCCTATACTATTTTATGTACTCCCTGTACCCCCATTCTTTCCTGGATAACTTTATTTCTAATCTTGTTTCTCCTCGTTACAGCTAACATGGGCCTCACAAACTTCATTTTCATGACCTCCATTTTTCTACTCTCTCTTAAATTCACTGTCCATGTTTCTGCTGCAAATGTGACAATGAGTACAAAGTACGCCCTGTACAACACTTCAAGGGCACTTATCTTCTCATAGCATGTCTCTTACACACCTATAAAACATTCTATCATCTTCTCATTAGATTCTCTCTACTTCACCTTTCTCCTCAATCATTCTTATAAGATACTTTACACTCTGTACCTTTCTCAGCTCTACGCCATCCAACTTTATAGCTTTACTAGGCAGTACCCTCTTCCTTGTCATTACCATCACTTCACACTTTGTGCTGCTAACTGTTATTCCACAACCTTGCACTTTACTACCATGCGAGTCAACCTACTCCAAACTGGGACTTGGCACCACAACTTCGGGTTATTTTAATTTATCTTCACTGACTGCATTTTGTTATTCACTCTAGATACTTTCTGTGTTTTAATGAAGTATATGTATTCCCCCTTTCAGATGTTTGACCGCAACCTGTGCTGCAGACAGCTGCGCTACTCGGGGATGATGGAGACAGCCAAGATCAGGCGGGCAGGTTACCCCATCAGACACAGCTTCAAAGAGTTTGTGGACCGGTACAGGATGCTGGTCCCCGGGATTCCTCCAGCCCACAAGGTGACTACAAGACATTATTATAGCTACTGTCACCACCCCCTACCTCTCAAATGTGGGCCTATGGTTGTCAGGATGTGTTGTAGCCGAGGATAGTAGGGAGAGAGAGGGAGAGAGTATATATGATTGTGTGGGTTCGTAATTGATGTTCGGCTTGGGTATTTGTGATTTTTAATCGTACTACTATGTCTATTAGAAATATGATGTTGATGAGAAATATTTAAAGATATGAAAGCATTTAAAATACTATTTGTAAGCTTGTGGCAGAACGAAGTATTGCAAGGAATAACCAATGACCTGACTGACCTCTAGGTGATCCTACACGGTTGATGAACCCCGGTACACTTGAAAACAGGTACTGATGCACCAGCGTCTTAACCTGCGTAGCCCCAAAAATGGGCAGAGTGATCCCCCCCCCCCTCCAGACTAGATGATGATTAGTCATCCATGCTAGCTGGATACACCACTTTTTATTCTACCTTCTGGCCTGGTTTACCGTAAGGAATGCTGACACTCTGTTTATGTTGTCAGTGCATATGTTCTCTTGGTTTACAAGCTAATACCTTGAAATACTCGTTTTGTCATTCACAATCCAGAACACAACAATACTAAACACGCGCACCTCTCAATTTAGGCTGTGTGATTACACTATTGTAATAAACTAACCAGGTCTGGAGTTTAACCAACAACCAACCACCCAATTAGGTGTTTGTTACTCAACGACAAGAACTTTCATTCACCATAACTTTGTTGATTATCATGAAGATCTCGCTTTCTGAGATCCATGGGTACTGGACCAGCAGATGATTGATTCATGGATATTGTACCCACTGCTGATGGATCCATGGATAGTGTATCTGCAAACGATGTATTTGGAGATATCATACCAGCTTATGATAGATATTTGGGTACTGTACCAGCAGATGATTGACTAACGAATATTGAACCAGCTGCGGATGAATCCATAGATGTCATACCAGCAGATGATGTATCCATGGATAGTGCACCAGCATATAATTGATTAATAGATAATGTACCAGCAGCTGGTGGATTAATGGATATTGTATAGACAATTTAATTTGATTTGAAGTATAATCACCCCCTTGCACTATTTTTACACACACATATAATAAGGGCATGCACATATTTTTCACAAAAGAATGTCAAACATAAAATAAATAGAACATTAAATGTAAAAAGATTCATACATAATTGTTTACACCTATCTAAAAGATAACAATAATTTACCAAATCTCAAAATGGCATGAGTCTACATACCACAATCATATTCAAGGGGGCAAAATTACTTTAGTGGGACAAAGTTATATTTTATCTTGATACACATTATTTGATTGTAATACTTTTCTTTATCTTTTGCTATAAAAATACATTAAAAGTACATCTAAGACTATAAATGGAACACAATTATTTGAACATCTAAGAGGTATTATTTGAGTGCACTCAGCATGTGTGTAATCTAATCAGTTAAAGGGTCACTCACACTTTGGACATCGCTTTCTTGTTTGCCGCTTGGACTATTGTGCAATTAAATTTTCCTACTCATCTGTGTGTTGTTTGTTAGGGATGTGTGTCACTCATCTACCAAGGAGGTTGCACATCACATTTCTGTTGAAAGGAACCGCACTGAGTAATACAATTTTATGGGGAAAAGGTTTTTATGATTACTCTAAAGGACAAACAAATTTTTCTATTCCAATCTTTTGTTCATGCTCAAGATTATGCCAGCCTGACAAATATATATTGGTAAGTTTTTCAGAAAATTAATTAACATATCAAGTGTTTTCTAACACTTGTTGGTTAATAAAATGTTAGGCTTGTTCAGTCAATGTGTTTGGTATTAGTGCAACTTTCTGTTCTTGTTTGAAAAACTACAACTGGTTTAAAATTGTCCTGAACGAAGAAGAGTTGTCGAATCTTGTGCATGAAGTAGACCACAGCACTAAACTGCAAGACTGCCTCGGGGCGTATCTGGGTGTAAGACTCATCGCAACACAAAACATCCCATTGTGGTGTTCCAGACAGACTGCCTCGGGGCATATCTGGGTGTAAGACTCATTGTAACACCAAACATCCCACTGTTGTGTTCCAGACAGACTGCCTTGGGGTGTATCTGGGTGTAAGACTCATCGCAACACAAAACATCCCACTGTTGTGTTCCAGACAGACTGCCTCAGGGCATATCTGGGTATCTGGGTGTAAGACTCATTGTAACACCAAACATCCCACTGTTGTGTTCCAGACAGACTGCCTCAGGGCATATCTGGGTGTAAGACTCATTGTAACACCAAACATCCCACTGTTGTGTTCCAGACAGACTGCCTCGAGGCATATCTGGGTGTAAAGACTCATTGTAACACCAAACATCCCATTGCTGTGTTCCAGACAGACTGCAAAACTGCCTCAGGGCGTATCTGCATGTCTGTGCTGGGGAAGAGTCAGGAAGAGTACCAGTTGGGACAGACCAAGGTATTCCTGAAGGACGCTCATGACACAATCCTGGAACAGGAGAGGGAGAGAGTTCTCAGCAAGAGTATCCTGATCCTGCAGAGGAGCATCCGTGCTTGGGTGTATCGGCGCAGGTACGGTCCAGTGGCAGCAGTGTGAAGTCTGAACTGTGTTTATTTGTTCCTGTAATTTTGTATAATGCTATTGTCCACATATATAATATTACTTGTCGAAGGTTCACAATCCCACTTGACTAATTCCCTGGAGCAGGCATTGAACAACATCTTTGTCCGAACATCCCCTAGTTGGGCCTAAAACAACGTCTTTGTTTGCCCAAACTTTCCCTGGCGTCGAACGACTCTGTTTGCCCAAGCGTTACTTGGTGCGGGCGGGAATCGATTTTAATTATAATAATTTATTGTAATGTCATTTATTAATGAACCACTGTACTTTTAGCCAGTCTGAATACTTCATATTGAAGCTCATAGATGGAGCTGCCAGTTCAATGCTACACTACAATCATGAATAAAGCAATAAATGAGAAAATAAGTGAATAGCGAAAATATGTGTCGGATCAGAGTATACAAGTAAAATAATTGCTGCTGAGATTTCGCAGAGCGGTATGTTACACACACACACTAGGGAATGGGGTTAAAACAAATCTTCCTTAATTTAAAATATCGCTATATTGGGTAGTAAGCAGGCGAGTTAGAAATTTTTAACCTCTTGTGAACTTTAACAGAAACAAATATGTACTCTTATGGAGCTGTTCAGTCATTTCCAATTGTGAGGTTATAGTTCAAACTACCTTTTGAAAATTGATAAAACAAAATTTATTTAAAAAAAATCATTTAACATTGTGAGTACATATAGAGCTTCTAAAAGAATTAGAGTAGGTTTTTTTTAGAATCAGTATGACTTTATTTCAGTTATCAACAAGGTAAATAATTATTAATGTCACCCGCATCAGTGGTCAAATAGTGCAAGGTCTCACTCTTTCAATAGACTGGGCTGCTGATAACGAGGAGATTGTGGTTCAAATACTGATCGGGTGTACTGAGGGTGCTTGTTCCTAAATGGTATTTCGATCTATCTTCACTCAAATTCGGGTTAACTTCCTCTAAATACAACATTTTACGTACAACCTGAACAGGCAGTAATACGCATTACTAAATAAATATATATTATTAATGTCATAAAATTAGTTGGATGTTTGTGACAGGTTCTTGAAGCTCCGGGAGGCTGCTATAGTGTTCCAGAAACACTGGAGGGGCAGAGCCCCACATCTCCTATACCTCGTCATGAAGAGGGGATACTCACGGCTACAGGCGCTCATCCGCAGCCGTCGGCTCAAGAGCGAGTTTGTACAGACACGCTCGAGTATCATTGCACTTCAGGTATCACTTCTTTGGTTGTCACTGGGGGATAGTCCATGGTCGAGAACTTTGAGGCGTCACAAATACTTGCTAAACAACCACCTCTGTGAGACTCTTGCATTCAAATACCGTCTAAGATACAATATTATTATTATTATTATTAGCACCGCGTCTTACTACCCGTTCGGGTTATACGCACTTACGCTAATGTGCAATGGTAGGGTGATTGTGAGAAGAAATGGAGGACCTACAGTTTAACGTGGAATCCGAACCACGGTGGAGGCCTGGCATTCCTCACATTCACAAGTTGTGATTAATACACATCTTGTCAGAGGTGAAGGAAGGGTTTGGCAATCAGATAAATATGTGCCGGGACCGAGGATTGAACCCCGGACCCCTAGCACAGAAGTCTGACACCTTACCCCTAGACCACCAGGTCACCTCTAAGATACATCTTATTCACTAAATGAGTCAGAAGCATCTCGGTTTACTACCCATCCAGGCTATCTGTTTTACAAATGGGGTAGTGATTAGTAAGATAGAATTTATTTGAAATGTACCCACATTTTCATGAAAGGAAAGGGATAAACCATTTAGGGAAAAACACATTTAAAAATATTGAACTTAAACAACAATATTAAATTTATTTAAAAATTTCAATTTGTGCGGTGATCAAATTTTTTAACAAAGGTCATTCTTAAAAAACTATGTTTATATTTATGGTAACATTAAGTCTTTGTAGTAGAAACAAAGCTCTGTATTACTCAAACTCGTAAAAAAAAACCTCCATGTTTTCATTCAAACTTGATACGAAGAGGAACATGTCTACTCACATACACCTGACTCGAACCCCAGCCTTCCAAGCAAACCCGACTAGATGAGCTTGACATCAAGCCCACATACCCACTCTTGCACAGGTAAGTCGGTAAAGAGGAAAAGGCTAACTAAAAAGAACTGCACCAGCAGTTATCTGAGAGCACACTGTAGAATAAAACCCACTTAATACATCCACTAGTGTTTCGAACCCTGACCTGCGCTGGTCTTGGCTTAGTCTGAGTCTCCCTTGATGAAGGTTATCCACTAATGAAGTTGTAATGTTTGCAGGCGCAATGCCGAGGTTTCGTGGTGCGCAAGGTGTGTGGACAGAAGAGGGAGGTGAGTAACATACCTCATACTGTTTGGTACCTGTCCTTGTGAGCGAGTGGTTGAGGTTCCCGGGTAAAAGATCTTTGGTTCCACCCTGGACACGAAATTATTACATTCCAGCTCACTAATATCCTTTTCTTTCCGCGTCATTCTACCTGTTCAGGCTGTACGCATATATACTAATTACAATAATATATCTCGCAAAGGAAAACCTCCTCTCACTTTTTGAGGTAATTGTATTATATTTGGAAGAAGTTACAGGAAAGATGTATAGAAACATATAAACAGAACAAACACGGTTCACACTTAACACTGCTGCCATTGGACAAAGAGGTAATGGCTGCCTCTTGAAGAAAACCGATCATTACCGCCCAATCCCCCGACCTAGGCTTTATTCTATTGAAACTCCAGTAGGGAGTGACAACGTGCAACGCAACTTTATAAAAGAGGAAACCAGAAAACACAAAAAGGTAGGAAAAGTAAATTTCCTATCATTCTATACAAATTTCCTTTTTATCCGTTTTGTGTTTTCTGGTTTCCTCTTTTATAAAGTTGCATCGCACGTTGACATTCCCTCCTGGAGTTTCGATAGAACGAAGTCTAGGTCAGGGGATTGGGCAGTAACGATTGGTTTTCTTCAAGAGGAAGCCATTACCTCTTTGTCCAATGGCATCAGTGTAAAGTGTGAACTGTCTTTGTTCTGTTTATATGTTCCTATACATCTTTCCTGTAACTTTTTCCAATTACTTTAATGTGTTAGAAATGAGGAAGGTTGAATTTAGATTAAGTATACTTGTATTTGTGTGAAGGGAGAGTGGGAAACCATTAAGGAAGAAAAAACACCCTCATTACACCCAACCAGGATTTGTACTCCTTTCTTTCCGTCATTGGCAGTCCACTCTACTGCGAGAGTGACGCGTTAAGCCATTCAACCACCAAAGTGGGCCACTTATAGCTAATTCTAGTTTAAAGCTCCTATGTTTGTTGTGTTTGATCCACAAACTATCTAAGGGAAGTGTTGGGACAGTTTTTAAGAACTGATTTTGTCTAAAAAACGTGAATGCCTTTCAAAGTGGGCTCAACTGTAGTTTTATGTATTTATTGTTTCCAAACGTGACCCAGCAACATTTTGTTTTCACTATTTATCATATTTAAAAAAAAAAGTTATATTTTAACTTAGCTCAGTAATTGACGGCTGACACTAAATTATAAACAGCTCTTAAAATGTTTTAAAATAGCTTTTGGTCGATCACACGCTTTTAATACAACCTATTATTTTAAAAAGAAAGCTTTTTACTTTAGAGATAATTTAATTGATATAGCTCGGTTCAGTGGCTGCTTGGTCCAATGCACTACCCTTGCAGTAGACTATACTACTGATAACAGGGGATATAGGTTCAAATTTCCGTCAGGAGTAGTGATGGTGGTTTTTCCAAAATGGTTTTCCACTCTCCCTCCACGCAAATATGGGTAAACGTCCTCAAAATATAATATTCCTAATCCCTAAAACCATTAGCGTAATTAGTACATAAGTGTATAACCCGAATGGGTCTTAAGACGCGGTGATAAAATAATAATAATAATAATTGATATATAGAAGAATCCTACCACTTTCCTGTACACTGCTCCATTCTATTAATACAAAGCACCCTAGACCGAGTTCCGCGATAAGACATCGATTCCAAATGTCTGTAAGCATCCAGCAATAGCGGATATAAAATATTCCAAGGCTTGAATGTAGTTCTCTTCACAAAAATATGATAAAACATACAAAAGTAATATTTCTTGTTCAGAGAGCATGCGGGTCAACAAAACTGATGTTAAGTTAATTGATTGTTCCCAACCTTTGGAGCCCCAAAGCATATTCAACACAGATTATCTTTCATGATTGGAGTGTTAGGGGGAAGGAAAACACCATTTTTATAAAGTTATAACTATATACTGAGCAATAGTCAGTTATAAACATTGTTTAATTTGCTACTAAGCTATAGAAATAAAACTATTACCTGAATTATGCATAGAATATCTCGAGTTGAAAATACTTAACTTTATTTAACATTGATTATATAATTTATAAATATCTGTTAAACCTAACACTACCCAACTTCAACTGTTACATATTTCCATGTATATGTGCTAGTTATGTACTAGTGTGCTATTTAGTACAATTACCCAGGCACATAAGGCTGGACATTGTCTATAGCAAGGGCTGTGTTGAACGAGGGATATGTTCTGTGTTCCAGTTGAAGAAGAGACGCCTCCAGGAACTTTTACTCCTGAAGAAACAAGAGGAGGCACAAATGAAGAAATCTGGAACTAAAAACTACAAGCTCTTAGCTGAAGACAACTACAAAGTAAGAGCGGTCCATTAATACACTTCTCTTACCAGCATTAATAAAGGGCCAAGCTAACAGAGTGGGGGTAAGGAAGGGGTAATTATTCTCTGCACTGATCAATCTACCTATTTTTATTATCGATTAGTAACTAATAGATTATAATGTGTATTTTTTGTTTTTAGCACCACCTCTCACTACCTGATCAGGTTGTACGTATATTAACTAATTGCGCTAATGAGTTAGGGATTAGGAAGATTGAATTTAGAGTAAGTGTACCTGCATTTGCATGAAGGAAGAGTGGAAAACCATTTAGGAAAAAAAACTTAAGTACATCTGAGACATGCATTTTAATCCTGAGTTCTGAGTCATTGGCAGCCCAGGATATTACTTTTGACATAATATCTCACTATTAGATCATTTCTACAGGTGAGGAAATTATAGTACAAGTACTATCCAAATTGGCATTGCTGCCGCAGGCTAATATTTGCACTATATTAGCTCTTATAGCCATGTGACGCTGTTTGACCAGTCACAGTCAAGCAACACTACTCGGCTAACCCTGCTCCCTACAGCCCATGTTGTGTATTTCTTAGTGATATTTCATGTGTCAGCGCTAGAATAGGGCCCTACCATATCCTTGGCCTCTAGTTTTATCCCGGGTATTTGTCTCCATCTTGTTTCTCTGTATATTTATATCTGGTGTTTGAGTAGCAACGCCTGGCAGACCTACAGAAGGAGGTGAACGACGCTGAACTTGGCGCGGGCGTCAAAAGTTTGGATGATGATGATTATGAGCGCCTCGTGGATGACCTGTTTGGTGACATTGGTGACAAGTCCAGTCCATCTACCCCTGTCTCGCCTATCAATAAGACTACCAATGTTTTTGGAGTGAGTAGTAGAGCCAAACGTTTTTAAAGTTTGTAAGAAATTGTTTAAAACTAAAGTGTGACAATATATTTAGTTGCTGAACAGCAGCTAGAGAAAATGTACTCTAGATATAGCTTTGCACTATCCTATGAATTCTAATACACAAGTGGATTTTTTAAATCAAAGCTTTTAGGCTGAGATGAGTCCAAAAATTTTAAATTTCACCAATATTCAAAAGGGGAATTTTTAATCTGGGATTTAAATTAGAATAGGAATTTATATTCTACTTGGATTAATTGAAAACCTCTTTCCAATTATCGCGGTACTTTTTGTTAGATATGGAAGAAAGTACAGTGAAAAAAGCAAAAAGACATTTTCCTTAAAAATATATACATTCACATCCAATGTTTGTTTCCTGTATTTGTTCTATATGTTATTCATTCTGTTTACTTGTTCTTATCTAAGTGTTGTATTATTCTTTACCAATTTACTTCTAAACTCTTTTGTGTTTTTTGCTATCCTCTTTCGTGAAGTTGTGTTGCATGTTTCACACTTCCCCCCTGATGAGTTTTGATAGAATGAAACCTAGGTTGAGGGATTGAACGGAAACGATTGATTTTCTTCAAGAGGCAGCCATTACCTATTTGTCCAATGGCAGCGGTTTAAAATGTAAACTGTGTTCTTATTTTCATTGTGTTTGTTCCTTTTATATGTTCCTATCTACCTTTCCTCTACCTTCTTCCAAATATAACAAAATTACAGTACATCAAATTGCAATATTGTAACGTGTTACCACAGTATTATAATGTATTTATGAATACATTAAAACCCCATTAGACTGAACCTCGATAGTCTGAAATTCTAGATAATCCAAACACACTTTTCGGAAAATGGGAAAAAAATTAAATCAAATAAAATATATTTTATTGGTTAACAATCTCAAAGTTAAAAGAGAATTGTAAAAACCAGTGATATATAATAATAGATGTTCAATATTGACATGTTGTAATCAATACATTGGGTTTTACTGTAATTACAAATAATTACAGTACATATTATGTGTTATACTTCAATTAAATAAATAAACATTTTATTAAACTCATTCAAATGTATTCTAAAATTCGTGAGAATTGTGTATGTATATCTGTATTCTCCCGCTTAATCCGAACACGCTTTGGTCCCAATTAGTTTAGATTAACAAGGTTCTAGTGTATTGGATATAATTGATTTCAGATTGTTTAATATAGGGCAATATGATGCACTTTTAGTTGAAAGTACTGAATTCTACCAACCAAATAAAAAGTTATGTTAGTCTCATTTCTTGGAAATGTGTCTCATCGTGAATGAGTTGTCGTGGGAGGTAATTGTTTTATATGTTTCTCTCTTGCGCCCCACAGGATTTGGGAGCTGCCCGTCAAGACATGGAAGAAGTGATCGACATGCCTCACTTCCCTGTCACTGAGCACAAGATCGACCTGTCAGAGTTCAACTTCCGCAAGTTTGCAATGACCTACTTTCGTGGTAACATCAACTACCAGTACTCCAAGAGGATGGTAAAACACTCATTGCTGGAACTGCCTCATCCAGGGGACCAGGGGGTGAGTGAACTAGCAAAGTAAAGGAACTAACCAGGGGTAGGTGAGATAACTAGCCAGGTGAGAAAACTAGTCAGGTTGTAACACCCTTAACCCACAATAACTGGGAAGCGTGAAAAAAGAGTCAAGGGGTTGCAAGAGAATAACAGGTTTAGTTTATTTGATATAAGAATAATATGTGATACAAAATACAATGCATAAAAATACCAATATTGCTTGACGTCATCCAAGTCTGAGAAAAATAGAGAACAAATTCTAAGTGACGAATATAACCAGAAAGTCCTTAAGCAGACTTTAATGTTAACGTTAATTTTGAAATATATTAAATATGACAAGAGTCGTAAATTCAAATTTCTAAGGTTCATGTATATGGTTCATTTTCTAAATAAATAATTGAAGACATTAAAGCAGTTTGTTATCCTTCCATCAATACCAAAACAAGTTAAGCTCAAATAAGCTATATATATCTGTTAACATTCCCTCAATACAAAAAGAGTTAAGCTCAAATAAGCTACATCTATCTATTAACTTTCCATCAATTACAAAACAGGCTAAGCTCAACTAAGCTATATATATATTTATTAACTTTCCATCAATTACAAAAACAAGTTATATATACCCGTTAACATTCCCTCAATACAAGAACGAGTTAAGCTCGAATAAGCTATATATATATGTTAGCTTAACAACATTACCCTAATTTCGTAAATTCTAAAAGATATATGAATATACATAATGTCAGAGTGACAATACCCAAAATAAAATGAACCTCCCAACCCTAAACAATTAACATAAAAAACATAGTCACATCCTAATACCCTGACAATAGACCTAATGCCTTAACGTTGCAAGCCATCTTTAAACGGCGGTAAGAGCGCACCTAAAAAACTGCCGCCTAGCGGCGAGAAAAGAAAGTTTAGTCATCCAAAGTTCAATAACTATCTTAAATAAGTCCCAAACGTTAATTTCAAAAAGATTCCCCCCGCCCATATTACGCCGAAACAGAATTTTGATCAATTTAATATTAACCTAAGTATAGAGCAGCGCTCTCACTTAGAGGCTAGTGATACAATGAGTCTCTGCTAACAACATACATTCCAATATATAGTCTCTACGAATATCGATACGTCCACAGATAGAGGGAGAGAGGGAAGGAGAAACGGAATGGAAAAGGGGTGAGAGACAGTGCTCAGGGGAGACAGGCGGCGGCTCTGGCAAATTCTAGACTTTTTAGAACCGTCAGGTCCCTGGTTCTTGAACCTTCACAGGTCAAGTAGATATCCCACTTTGCTTGTGGGCGGGGCTTCCTTCACGATCGGACAGTCAGTCAGTGGGACGGAGAGCTGGGGAGTGGATGATGGCGGCGTGTGGGCTCTTGTGTTTACATTTGGCAAGGACGAGAGTGAGTGGAAACCCATTTGATAGAATTTTAGTTGTTGTTCTTGTAACAGCGTTACAAGGTGAGAGAACTGTTCAGGGTAGGGAACTAGCCAAGTGATAGAACCATCCAGGTGAGGGAACTATCCAAGTGAGGGAACTATCCAGGTGAAAGAACTAGCCAGGGGAGGCAACTAGCCAGGGGAGAGAACTAGCCAGGGAATGGAACTGACTAGTTGTTATTGTATTGTTTGTTATATCGGTGTCGGTACATACTATCTGATTTGTTTCAGGCGTCGCTGGCGCTGTGGATGACCATCCTGCGCTTCATGGGGGACCTCCCGGAGCCCCGCTACGAGACAGACACGGTGGACAACACCCCCGTGATGGAGCGAGTCAACCAGACCCTTTCCAGGAACATCCTAAACAACAAGAGCTTCCAGAAACATTTTTCCCAGCAGGTATTTCTATATAAAACTAATCTTGACTTTGAAATTTCCTCGAGCCCAACAATCATATAATTTTGTTTTTCCACATATTCTATAACTAAATTTACATCGTGTGTAGTAATTGACATATTTAATTAAATTTGATACTGTTGTTTTATTTATCAATTCCCAAATTATTGGCAGTCGTGTATGATACCGATTATTACCCCCCAAAGAATGGTCTGAGCGCTGTCTCGGACAACGTGAGCACAGAGAATCGCCGCAAGATGATATCGATGACTCTGAAGCGTCAAAACCGTTTCAACGACACAGTGCATCGCAGTCTTATGAATGAGGATTATGGCAGTAATAGTTACCAGGCCTGGCTGGAGTCCAGGAGGACTACCAACCTTGAGAAACTTCACTTCATCATTGGGCACGGGATCCTCCGGCCAGAACTGAGGTACTGTGCTTTGCTCGCGCCCCATCAGCGTCATAGTAACCTTATGTTTATAGGTGTTAGACACAAGTTGGGATATTAGCACCTGGAACCCCACTAAGGGGCTACTAGAGAAGCTATCAACTGGCCTCCTGCACTAAACCTTGTGTCTCCTAACCTCTTGACACTCAGACTCTAATGCTCTCTGACACTATTGCAGGGACGAGATCTACTGCCAGATCTGCAAGCAGCTCACTAATAACCCCACCAAGGCTTCCTTTGCACGTGGGTGGATCCTACTCTCCTTGTGTGTGGGGTGCTTTGCCCCTTCTGGCAAGTTTGTTGAGTACCTGCGCGCTTTCATCAGGGAGGGGCCTCGGGGCTATGCCCCCTACTGCGAACAGAGGCTTGATCGCACCTTCCACAATGGCACCAGGAAACAGCCCCCGAGCTGGGTAGAGCTACAAGTAAGGTTGACCAAGTTGTAATTCGTGAACTAGTGGTTATAGTGAACACAGAATATCTTACCTAGAATTCCTGATTAGGCTGCAATATAATCCCCTCCTACTTCCCTGAATCTTCTCCCTGTAGCCCTTTATGAATCTTGGAGACTGCTTTAAACTTTTCAAGACCCTTTAAGACCTCTTGTAAATTCCTCAAGATCTTTGGAGACCTCTTTAAACCCTTAAAGACCTCTTTAAACCCTTAAAGACCCTTAGAGACCTCTGTAAACCCTTCAAGACCCTTAGAGACCTCTATAAACCCTTCAAGACCCTTAGAGACCTCTATAAACCCTTCAAGACCCTTAGAGACCTCTGTAAACCCTTCAAGACCCTTGGAGACCTCTTTAAACCCTTAAAGACACCTGGAGATCTCTTGTAAGCCCTTCAAGATCCTTGGAGACCATTTGTAATCCCGTCAAGACCCTTGGAGACCTCCTTAAACCATATAGAACCTTTGGAGATCTCTTGTAAAACCTTGGAAATCATTAGTAGACAGATTTAAAGTCTACTAAATCTTCCAACTTGTCTGTTTGGTTGCTACTTTTGCTCTTGGGGAACATGAGCTGAGAGGAAACGTCCTTGGGTTTCAGGCCACCAAGTCCAAGGCTCCGATAGTGATTCCGGTAGTGTTCATGGATGGGTCAGTGAAGAAGCTGACAGCTGATTCAGCCACTACAGCCCAGGAGCTGACAGAGCAGCTCTGCGCTAATATCCATCTAAAGGACAGATATGGATTTTCCCTTTTCATAGCCCTCTTTGACAAGGTGGGGTATTTTAATGTGCATGAAGGAACAAGAACGCTGACAAATTGTGTTTGTGTGCATTTTGCTAACCAAAATGGGGTTGTAATCCCCTGCAGGAACTGTGTACAAACCGTGTACTGTGCAGATGACAATAGCTGTAAACCATGGTGATTAACTTGCTGGAGGTTGGCAGCTGTATATGACCAGGCTGAGGATTTTGCACGGATACATCTTTTGGTTCCTTTGCGGACATTGATATACAAGCTTTAAATACATTTATTCTATGCAATATATAGCAAACATATCCAGTTTTATGGTGCATATAAATGCATACCTATTTCATATGAAGAGTACAAGTGAATTAGAGGGAAAGTCACATCACATATATTTTCAAGGGTGTCTTTTATATCTCAAACCCCATAAAGGCCTCAGAAAATACTTTCTTTTTATTAATTTAAATATTGCATACACCTCTTTTAACCTTATTTGCAAATACATTATAAATGTCTTGTGATTGTCTAACAGATGGCAGCATTAACTCATTTTAAATATGACAGCAATCTCTTTTAGCTGTAATCTAAAGTACATTATAAAGGTCTCGTAATTTACTAACATATAGCAGAACTAATTCCTTTTAAATATGGCAGAAATCTCTTTTAACTTTAATCTAAAGTACATTATAAAGGTCTCGAGATTGTCTTACAGATGGCAGCACTAACTAAATTTGAGCTAAAATTGGACTTCCCCCTTTTCTCCTTCACATATAAATCCATTAATACAGTTTTTAACTATTTCATTGAAAAATTTCCTTGATTCTCAGGAAACATTTAAAATTCTTAATAGATGAAGTTGCTCTAACTCTGTTTATGTAGGCTATTTGCAACAGACACTGTACAGTGATTCAGGTAGGTACACGTGTATGTGTGCTCTATAGAGAGGAGCTCTCTGTGTACAACAATGTTCTAAGCAGTAACCGGAAGTAATTCACTTCAGAAAATCTAGAAAAATATGTAACTGTCTGTTATAATCAAAACCACAGTCAGTAAGATGTTGCATATTATTTTATAATATAATTTCAATTGATATATATGTATTTTTTACTGTGCATATTTACCTGGTTTTCTTGCATATTTATTCAATTTTAAGTGCATAATTGCATGTGTATTTTTCAAGCTCTATGTACAGATAATTCGCAACCTAGCTACGACAGTGTAGGTTGGTTCACATTATCAATTAACTGTTGAGTGTTTTTGAAGTGCTTAGTTTTTTTTTGTATAAAAACATTATCATATCTCACTATCCGATCAGGTTGTACACACATATACCAGTTATTCTAATGCATTATGGATAGTGAAGATTGAATTGAGAGGAAATGTGCCAGTATTTATGTGAAGGGAGAGTGTAAAAACATTTAAAATAACCACGCTCGATACACCTGACCGAGATTCAAACCCCTATATCCCTGTCATTGACAATCTAGTCTTTCACAAGAGTAACGCCTTAGACCATTCAACCACCGAAGCAGGCTCAAAGTGCTTGCTGAATAGTGAAAATGTATTAAAACTTTTCCAAAATACTGTTAAATATATTGCTTGGTTCAAGGCATGCATGCATGTCCAACCTTCTCTTGACTGGGGGCCGCACAACTTGTGGAGCTGGCCGGGGGGGCCATATATGACATTTAGAGGACCCAATGCCCAAATATAATAAGAATATGAACAAATAATGATTTATTTTTAACATTATACAAGGAATTAATTTGAAATAAATTATAAAAAACTAGAAATGAAAAGTATTGCTCATTCACACCAGCTCTGAGAGCCCGATATGTTGCTTATTTCTGCAATTTGGAGTAATTTTTCGAGCAGGCATGCCGGGGACCCTTGTTCTAAGGCAGGCCTGGGTAACTTTTTTTTGGCTGAAGCCTGAGAATTTAAATTTAAGAATCGGCTGCCAAATAAAATATGATTTTTTGGTAGAAATAATTTATTATTTAAAAAAGGAATAAAATCATCTGAACAACCCAAAAAATGAAGCACTAAATTAAAATACATGAGTAATTCTCCAATAAAATATAACTTAATGAGATTAATGTAATTTGTTCATATAGTTCATCACTTCTTTAAATGTCAGGTGTAAATTTGCTAGATGAGATTCTTAAAACTGCTTATGAATGTATTTCTTAATTCTGGTATTTTTAGCACTAAAATCTTTTTTCGTAGGAAGTTATAGCTTGTTGTCCACATAAAAATGCAAGACAGGCCACAATTTGCCAGGGGCTGATCTAAGATATCATTCTCGCCAGAATGTCAATGACAGGAAGATAGGAATTCAAATCCCTGTTAGGTGTACTCAAGTTGTTTTCCCCTCCTTTCTTTCCACTAAATGCGGGTTCATTTAATCTGAATTCCACCTTCCTGATTCCTAAACCAATAGTGTAAATATGGGGTTCAACTCAAATGAATAAAGGATAAAAAAAATCCTGGACAAATAATTCTACCAATCTAAAAGTAGCTACCCGTGTCACTGAGATATTTGTGGCTCGACTAAAGTGTTGAAACCCCTCTCGACTTGTGTTGTATGTACTCCAGGTGTCGTCCCTGGGTAACGGCGGTGAACATGTGATGGATGGTATCTCTCAGTGCGAGCAGTATGCCAAGGAGCAGGGCGCGCAGGAGAGAAACGCCCCGTGGAAGGTGTACTTCCGTAAAGAGGTGTTCACACCTTGGCACAACCCCACAGAGGACCCTGTGGCTACCAACCTGATCTATCACCAGGTGGTGCGAGGTGTAAAGTGCGGGGAGTATCGTTGTGATAAGGTCAGTGTGTCGACCTCTCTTCTAAAATCAGGGGAAAGAGTTTCAAGTCCGTCACCTGATTGTTGAGACAGTTTTGTAAACTTTGAGAAAATTCAGGAAATGTTCTTATTTATTCAAAAATTTGATAGTAAATTTAGCCAAATTATGGTACTTTCTTCAAACAACAATAAAGTTTCATCCTTAATATTTAATTACGAGCACTATCTATCATCAAAATTCGCAATTCCAAAATGTATGTGCCTCAAAAAGGTAGAAGAGACCTTCCTTAAAGAGCAATACCAATACAATACAATTTACTTCCGTCATACATAGACAAAATAACAAAGGAAGAAAACTGGCCTACAAAGTCAAACTAGGAACAAGTTTATTTTAAATCACACTTTTATAATGAACTAGCAGAAGTAACCAGGGTAGGCAAGCTTTTCTTTCTTCAAACATACAGGGGAAAAATCTTTTCATTTTAGTTTTTCTGACCAAGTTTTTAGTATATTCAAGAAAATTTAATCAAAAATTTAAAATTTCATCTTCAAGATGTACATGTTTATGCACAGAAATGTCAGCTCTCTATGTGTGGTAGATATTGTCTGATGCTCATGACATAACAACAACACCAACACCAAATTATTACTACTCGTTCAGGTTATACACTCAAGAACTAATTACGCTAGTGGGCTAGGGATTGGGAAGGTTGTATGTAAAGAAAGTGAACCCGCATTTGTGTGGAGGGAGATTGGAGAACCATTTAGGAAAAACCACCCCCAGTTCACCCTAACAAGGTTCGAGCCTCAATCTCCCCGTCCTCGGCAGTCTAGCTCAACACGAAACCAGCGCGTTAGCCAACTATGTCACCAAGGCGGATGACCTTAGTGATACTGGATTAGTAATTGTTAAACTAAAATGCTAAAAAACACAAAAACACAATTTTAAAAGACAAGTTTTCACTGTAAAAGTGAAAGGATGTAGATCCTCCCTTCCCTTTTATTATATTAAATTAATTTTTCATGCACAAATAAAATTATCTGACTTCTATGTTTAGTAGTTTTATTCATCTTTCAAAGCAAGCCCAGAATTCGTATACTTGCATTTGTTTATAGTTGTCGTACTTGTGTGTAGAACACCTGCCCCTAGTGGCGAATGTAGGCTCCACCTCTTTTATTGTTTCCCACATTTCAATAATTACTCGTTGGCTGGTGAAGAGGAATGGAACCAATCTTTGGTCTACACAAGTAAGAACAAGGAGCACACTGACAAGACACGCCGATTCTCAGCCTGGCTTGTTTAGTGTGCATCGAGAGTATACATATATTTTCTGCGCTTACAAACTGTTAACAGGGTGTCTACCATCCAGGAAAATCCAGAAAAACTGTAATTAGCCAGGAATTTGAAGTGTTCAGGAAAAAATGGGAATAAGTCGGGAATTTTATTTTTTTTAAATCTGGGAAAATATTGTAAATTATCAGTAAATTACAATATGATTCAAACTCTCTTTTTACTTTCTCACTGTCTTACAGGTAGATAAAGTATTGTGATCATCAAAAAAATCGAACTCTTGATTTTGATGAATGTTGACGTTTCATGAACCCCCGAATCTAAAAAAATTGTTTTTGAATTTTTGTTTGTCTGTCTGTCTCTCTGTACCTTGGACTAAAGCCTAAGCTATTTTACCGATCAGGTTAAACTTGGTATCTATGGTTTTCATAGGGTTGCCTTGAGGGGTTTTTGAAATTGGATATCTATCTAATCCTAAAATTAAGGGTAGTTTACTGAAGGGAAAAAAGAGAAAAATTCTATTTTTCAAAATCGGCTCTAACGATTTTGATTAGATTTAATTTTTAAACATTTATAAATATTCCAAACAAAAATGGCTACTCTCAATATTTCGGCAAAATGACTTTAAGGGTTTCAGTCTGTTGCAAAAATTCTTATTTTTTATCATATCTCTATAACTCTTTGAGATATGAAACTACTTATCATTGCAAATATTTAGGGCTATTTATAATACATATCTTTTATTTGAAAAACATTTTTATAAAACCAATAACTCTGAAGTTTTTATTTATATATATATATATATATATATTTTTTTTAACAGTTGCAATACTTTACCTTTAGTGTTCAAAAAGGATATATATATATATATATATCCTTTTTGAACACTAAAGGTAAAGTATTGCAACTGT